>CALYDF020005525.1:0-14264 GCA_944474145.2 Dicrocoelium dendriticum | reverse complement strand
ATGTTGGCGGCATCCGGTTTCGGATTTGCCTGTCACTGTGGCCAGCCACAGGACGCCTGCGCCTACAGAGGGACCATGGATGGCTTGCGCTGCACCACCCACAGCTCCAACCACACACCCCATATCCAGTGTAAACCCGAAGGAATAAGACCGGGAGGCATGTGGATGGGAGCCACGTTTCATCAACGGAGCCGGCCCACACTCCTTCACAGGCAAACACAAGCACGCTGTATTTGGGAATCAAGCGCACACAAGGCGGTGGCTGGACCGTAGTCCGCTCCACACTGAGTGCATGGAACCACTCTTTGATCCTAACACGGCCACAAGGACCGTGCACCCCGTCCCCTCCAGCAACGACCAACTGTCTCCTGGAGCCAGTATGGACGAGGTAGTGGGTAATAGACAGGTAGGCACCTTGTCAACATGCACATCAAGCGCAGCCACACCGGGGATATCAAGCAACAGCCAATCACTTGAGAGAAAGCTAACAAAGAAAAGAAATCGAGTAATGCATAAGGAAACGTGACAAAAATCTTAAATTAATGAGCATATGAAATAAGTTGTTAACAAAGGATCCGAGATAAGTTCAGGAGGTCAGAAAGTATATTTTACGGAAATGACACAAACGCGAAAATGTTATCGAAATTAACTACAATTGGCTTAAGCGAGTTGTGCAGGTTTATAGAAGAGCGTACAGGTGGACATTTATTTGAGAAAGAAAAGCATTAGGACAAAATTGAAAACCCACCACCTGAAATAAAGAGACTTAGCATGCAAGCACGCGGTTAGTAAATCGAATGCAGCGTACCTACAAACGCTGCGCCGGTTCTGCCTACGTTCTCTGCAGGACCCGTCGTCGCTTCGGTAGTGGTCCCGAGTGGCCTCGCTCATGGCTCACTAAGCCTGCCTGACTCAGGCACTCGCGACCGCATGTGCTACAGCACCATGCGCTTGATGTCGATGGAGAACAACCCATCGGTGCTTGCCGCTTCCGCACTTGCCGCTTCTTCTCTGCATGCATGAGGGCTTTCTCCTGCACCTCGGCAACTGCCTTCGTGATCAGATCGCGCCATGCACGCCGATCAACCGCCTTCGATTCCCATGACCTGCAATCAAGATTAGAACGTGAGAGACCCACTTTAATCATGTACTAGTAACGTAACTTTGGTTTCCCCACGTGCCGTTTCCCTATACTCAGCTGACCATATAAGAGTTGCTTCGGTATCCGCGTTGAATCACATGACCACATGATTCCACCTCAGGTGTCTCAGCAAAAGTATGCAGTCCACTGCATACATTCCACTACGGCGCAACACTTCTGTGTCTGCAACTCTGGCGCCCCAACCGATGCGCAAAATCCGTCACAAGCACTGCTGATGGAACCGCTCGAAATATCGCACATCCCGATGGTACATCGTCCACGTTTCACTGCCGTATAGAAGAAAGGACAGTACCATGGATTTGTGCACCATCAGCTTCGTGCCAATGCTAAGCTGATGGTTGTTCCACACTCGGTACTCAAACTTCCGGAATGCACCTGCTGCCTTCGACACGCGGACACAAAGCTCACTGTGTATCTGCTGATCAGTCGACATCACACTCCCAAGGTAGCGGAAGCGGGAGGTGGTTTCCAATACTTCCGCACCAATGCTGATTCGCAGCAATAGTGACGATTGCACCTACGGTGAAGGCTGAAAGAGACAGACAGTTTCACACGTGTTGATGGTGAGCCGAATTTGGCCGCTGTCGAAGCCAGAGCACTAGTCATTTGCTGCAACTCATCCGCGCTGTGTGAAAACAACACACAGTCGTCAGCAAACAGCAACATACGGATAGTTGTCTCACAGACTAGAGTTCTCGCACACCGAGGACGGATGTTCAGCAAACCACCATCAATACGATGCTCCACACGAACACCGTAAGCACAAGCCGCATCAAAAGCACAGGACAACATTGCATGAAGATGTATCTTAAATAGAGTAGGAGCTAAGACACAGCCTTGCTTCACACCAGTGACAACCGCAAAGTCATCGGAGGTCTCTCCACTCAGCTGCACCCTCGCTCGCATACCACTGTGCAGACATTCAATTAAACTTACAAACTTACCAGGGCAACCAAACTTACCCAACATCAGCCACAATGCCTCGCGGTTCACCGTATCAAATGCCTTGGTGAAATCAACAAAAAGCGAGTACAATGGCTGGTGTCGTTCTCTGCACTTCTCTTGCAACTGACGAGCTGCAAACACCATATCTATAGTGCTGCGACCCGAACGAAGTCCACATTGCTCTTCCGCCATGTTTGGTTCCACAATCTGACTCACGAGGCGATGGAGCATGATTCGGGCAATCACCTTTCCCACACAACTCAACAAGTTGATGCCACGATAATTCGTGCAACATTGCTTGATATCTTTGCCCTTGTACAGTGGTAGCACAAGGGCATCCTTCAGCTCAGCATGCACCTGCTGCTCAATCCACACGCGTTTCACCAAGTGGTGCAGCGCGGTGAACAACGCGGGTCCACCGTGTTTCAATACTTCAGGTGGGATCCCGTCACCTCCGGCACATTTGCCGTTTCGCAGCTGAGCAAGTGCTCTCTGCGTCTCATCCAGTCTCGGCGTATCCGCCAGATCCGACTTCACATCGTGCTGCTTCAGGCCATTCAATGTAGGCCAGTCGATCTCTGAACGGTTGTTCAAGAGACAGTAAAAGTGTTTCCTCCAGACCTGCATTATGTCTGCAGTCTGGATGCAGGTAGCGCCTGAACTACCATCGATCAGTGTCCTCAGCGGCTCCAATCTCGGTCCATACACCGCCTTCAAGGAGTCAAAGAATTCCTTGTGTTAGCGACGTTCGGCGTAGCATTCCATCTGCTTCGCCTTCACCGTCCACCATGCATTTTTTATGCGACGGAGCTCTCGGGTCAGTCGCCGTCGAAGTTTGCGAAACTGACTATTCTTCCCCAAGTCACTGGGTTCTGCCACATGTGCAGCAAATGCTGCATTCTTCTCTGACACCAATGCGTCACTCGTCACATTGTTGTCATCAAACCAATCAGGCCGCTTACAGTTTGCGCGCCCGATGGTCTCCTCGGCAGCAGCTGTCACCTGGTCGCGAATGTGGTGCCACAGGTCGCCCACTGTGGCTATGCAGTCCACATCACCACACAGGCGTGCAGCCATCGCCTTCTCCAGCTCAGTACATTTCGCCACAGTACCGAGGGAGTGCATGTTAAATTTACGCCGATTCACGGCGGGAGTGCAATACATTGATTTAGGAAAATATATGTACAGTTTGGTCCGAACCAATTTGTGATCAGTGCCACCCTCAGCTCCACGCAGTACACGTGTCATGCGCACTTAACGCATATCACGCTGACGTACGATGACATAGTCGAGCAGGTGAGCGTGACCATTCCTTGCGTGCGTCCAAGTTGCTATATCACTCGCACTCAGTGCAAACCGAGTGTTCGTTATCGTCAGGCCGTGAGTGGCACACAGTGAGAGCAGCCTGTCACCGTTCGCATTCGCTGAACCAATGCCATGCGCACCGATAACATCTGTCCACGCTGATGCATCACGCCCAACGCGCGCGTTGAAATCACCCAGCAGAAATAGTCGGTCGCTCCTCGGCACAGACAGTATCACGGAGGATAGCTCAGTGTAGAACTGATCACGCGTGTCATCAGGATAACACATGGTCGGACCGTACGTGCTTATAAAAGTAGCAAACTTACCACTTCCAAGTCGTAGGCGAACAGTCATCAGTCGCGCGCTGATGCCCGTTGGTTCACCCACCAGCTGGCCATTCAGGCGATCGGATATTGCAAATCCGACCCCATGTTCACGTGGTGCTGAGGCGGCGTTCCCCACCCAGTAGAATGTGTAGCCAGCACCTGCTTCATGTAACTTACCTTGCTCAGCGAGCGGAGTTTCACTGAGCGCCGCAATATCGATGTGGTAGCGCGCCAGCCCCATTGCGACCAGTGCAGTGCGTCGCTCCGGGCGCTCGCTGGAGTTCCGGTCTAGTAGTGTGTGCACGTTCCAGCACCCGATGCTGACTGTTTTGCGCGCATGCATACGATTGCATTGGTGGGCAATCGCCCGCATGGTGGTCGTTGTGCTTCGGAGGTTTGCTTGAGGGACTCCACCCGGAGCCTTTGGCTCAATAGCCTGACCCACAAGGCAGTGGAGAGCAGATCCTGCTAGGGAATTTGATTGCAGAGACAGATTGGGATCTGCTTGACGGCTGTCACACGCAGCGTTTGAGGTTCTGGAACAATTACCTTATGTTTCGTGACCGTAATTGGATACGCACCTGCGACCACGACCAGACGCAGGCGGGTTTTTGGCGGGTTTGCACCAATTTGACCAGGGGCTGCCTGGCTTGAGGCGGGCAGTAGCAAACCATTGAACACCCGGAGGTGTCCTCCCACCGTCAGAGACAATGCGTGGCCCTCGCGCTCTACGCCAATCGAGCTTTGAGAATATCACCCGTAAACCTGTTGTCTCCCATGGCTAGGTTTTACGGGAAGTGGGCCATCGACCACTTCCTAACCTCCGGACAGGATGGACTAGGATACTGCCAGGGCGCCGAATCCTGACAGGAGAACGACTCGGGTCCTCAGCCAAAGCCTTCGAAAAAATGAACACCCGAAAGGCAGTGTGTCTAGCACATGGTCAGTTCACTGACCCATGCGGACTGGTGTCCTGGATCTTAGCAGGGAGAAGGGCAAAACCCAAATCCCACCCAGCGGTCGCCACGAGGATGCGCCCAGGACAGGAGCAAATAGCACAACAGTAGCAGCAGTGGGTAGACCATCTGTCAGGATCTAGCCAAAACCAGCCTCAGCGCACCATAGGCTCTCCCGCCTTTCATATATATATATATATATATATATATATATATATATATATATATATATATATATATATATATATATATATATATATATATATATATATACCCTTGTGCTACCACTGTACAAGGGCAAAGATATCAAGCAATGTTGCACGAATTATCGTGGCATCAACTTGCTCAGTTGTGTGGACAAGGTGATTGCCCGAATCCTGCTCAACCGCCTCGTCATTCACGTTGTGGAACCTAACGTGGCGTTTGAGCAGTGTGGATTTCGTTCGGGTCGCAGCACTATGGATATGGTGTTTGCGGCTTGTCAGTTGCAAGAGAAGTGCAGAGAACGACACCAGCCATTGTACTCGCTTTTTGTTGATTTCACCAGAGCATTTGATACGGTGAATGGCGAGGCATTGTGGCTGTTGTTGGGTAAGTTTGGTTGCCCTGGTAAGTTTTAAGTTTAATTGAATGTCTGCACAGTGGTATGCGAGCGAGGGTGCAGCTGAGTGGAGAGACCTCGGATGACTTCGCAGTTGCCATTGGTGTAAAGCAATGCTGTGTCTTATCTCCTGCCCTGTTTAATATGTATATTCATGCAATGTTGTCTTGTGCTCTTGATGCGGCTTGTGCTTACGGTGTTCTTGTGCAGCACCGTATTGAGGATGGGTTGCTGAACATCCGTCGTTTTGGTGCCAGAACTCTAATCTGTGAGACAACTATCCGTATGGTGCTGTTTGCTGACGACTGTGCGTTGTTTTCACACAGCGTGGATGAGTTGCAGCACATGACTAATGCTCTGTCTTCGACAGCGGCCAAAGTCAGGCTCACCATCAACACAAGCAAAACCGTCTGTCTCTTTCAGCCTTCACCGGAGATGCAATCTTCAATATTGCCGCGAATCAGCATTGGTGCTGAAGTGTTGCAAACCACCTCCCGCGGCAGCTACCTTGGGAGTGTGATGTTGACTGATCAGCAGCTACACGTTAAGTTGCGTATTCGCGTCTCGAAGGCAGCAGCGGCATTCGGGAAGCTTGAGTACCGAGAGCGGAACAACCATCAGCTTAGCATTGGCACAAACCTGATGGTGTACAAATCCATGGTACTGTCCGTTCTTCTATACGGTAGTGAAACGTGGATGATGTACCGTCGGGATGTGCGATATCTCGAGCGGTTCCATCAGCAGTGTCTGCGACGAATTTCGCGGATCGGTTGGGGCGCCAGAGTTGCAGACACGGAAGTGTTGCGCCGAAGTGGGATGTATGCAGTGGACTGCATACTTTTATTGAAACACCTGAGATGGCTCGGTCATGTGAGCCGTATGGATTCGGCGCGGATACCGAAACAACTATTATACGGTCAGCTGCGTATTAGGAAGCGGCATGTTGGGAAATCAAAATTACGTTACCAGGACATGCTCAAAATGAGCCTCACACGTTCTACTCTTTTTTGCAGGTCATTGGAACCGAAGGCGGTTGATCGGCGTGCATGGCGCGATTTAATCACGAAGGCAGTTGCCGAAGTGCGGGTGAAAGATCTCATACATGCAGAGAAGAAGCGGCAAGTGCGGAAGTTGCAAGCACCGATGGATTGTACTCTATGGACATCGAGTGCATGGTGCTGTAGTATATGCCGTCGCCAGTGCCTGATTCAGGCAGGCCTAGTGTGCCATGAGCAAGGCCAATCAGGACTACCACCGAAAGCCTACGGGTTCTGCAGAGAACGTAGGCAGAACCGGCGCAGCGTTTGTAGGCACGCTGAATTCGATTTACTAACCGCGTGCTTGTATGCTAAGTCTCTTTTTTCAGGTGGTGGGTTTTCAGTTTTGCCCTAACGCTTTTCTTTCCCAAATAAATGCCTAGTTATACTCTCTTATATACACTTGCACACATCGCTTAGGCCACTTGTTTTTATTTTGGTAACCTTTTCGTGTTTGTAGCATTTCTGTAAAATACACCACCTGACCTTGTGAGCTGACCTCGTATTCTTCTTTAAACGTATTCTTTTGTAAACAACTTAATTCATTTGCTCACTAATTTAAGCTTTATGTCACCGTTTGCTTGCGTGATAAGTCTGTTTATTTCAGGTAATGGGTGTTCAATTTTCTCCCAATGCTTTGCTTTCTCATATAAATGTCTACCTGTACTTTCTTCTATAAACTTGCACACGTCACTTAAGCCAATTATAGTCCTTTTCGAAAACGTTTTGTGTTCGTGGCATTTCCGTAAAGTATACTTTCTGACATCGGGAACTTATCTCGCTTTCTTCTGTAAACAATTTACTTCAGATGCTCATTACTTTAAGATGTACACCACCCTTTCCTTATGCATTACTCGATTTATTTTCTTTGTTATCTTTCTCTCAAGGGATTGGCTGTTACTTGATATCCTTGGTGAGGCTGCGCTTGATGTGTATGTTGACAAGGTGCCTACCTGGCTATTACCCTCTACCTCGTCCATACTGGCTCCAGGAGACAGTTGGTCGTTGCTGGAGGGGACAGGGTGCACGGTCCTTGTGGCAGTGTTAGGATCAAAGAGTGGTTCCAGGCAGTCAGTGTGGAGTGGACAACAGTCCAGCCACCGCCTTGTGTGCGACTGATTCCCCAAATACATGGTGCTTGTTTTTGCCTGTGAAGGAGTGTGGGCCGGCTCCGTTGATGAAGCGTGGCTCCCATCCACATGCCTCTCGGTCTTATTCCTTCGGGTTTACACTGGATATGTGGTGTGTAGTTGGAGCTGTTGGTGGTGAAGCGCAAGCCACCTATGGTCCCTCTGTAGGCGCAGGCGTCCTGTGGCTGGCCACAGTGACAGGCAGATCCGAAACCGGATGCCGCCAACTATATTTATCTTTCATAACCATTGATAAACGTGCTCGAGTTTGTGGGCAGTTTACATGTGTAACAAAGCATATGAATACGTTGCGAGTTAATATTATTTGCCTGCCGGTTACCAAGAAGCTGATGGTGAGAGCACAGCGTTGGCAATGTTAAATATTCCCAATCACTATATTGTTGGCGGCATCCCGTTTCGGATTAGCCTGTCACAGTGGCCATCCAAAGGACGGGTGTGCGTACAGAGGGACCATGGGTGGCTTGCGCTGCACCACCCACAGTTCCATCCACACACCCAATATCTGGTGTAAACCGTAAGCAACGTGGCCAGTTAATAGAAAATTATCCAGGTAGGCAGAAGAAACCAAATAAAGTGGAATGAAAGTTATTCAGCTTAAAAAGACCTAGTTTAAGTGTAAGTTTGTTTGGCCCAAATGCGGTGAAGAAACATCAAGATTAGAACAACAGCCTCAGCATGGGGCATATTATATATATATATATCTATATATATATATATATATATATATATATATATATATATATATATATACGTGTGTACGCGTACATATATGTACGGGTCCTGCAGAGAAGGTTAGCGTAACCGGCGCGGTGTCGGCATCAAAGAGTGGTTTCATGCACTCATTGTAAAACGTACTACCGTGCAGGCACAGCATCGTGTGCGTTTGATTCCCCAAAATACAGCGCGCTTGCCTTCGCTGTGAAGGAGGGTTGGCCGCCTCCGTCGATGGAAAGTGACTCATGCACATGCCTCGTGTTTTTATTCCCCCCGGTGTACACTGCATAAAGGGTGTGGATGCAGCTGTGGGTGGTGCAGCGCAAGCCATCCATGGTCCCTCTGCAGGTGCAGGCGTCCTGTGCCTTGGCACAGTGACAGGCGAATCGGAAACCGGATGCCGCCAACCCTATATTTGTATACATACATATATACTTGTATATGTATACATACATATATATGTGTGTCCCACTTTATATGCCACGTATGTGTATGTGCATAAATATAACGACATATGTCTTTATGTTTGTGCTAGGTATATGCATACAAATGTATATAAATATATACATAGTTAAAGAAATGTATATATATATATATATATATATATGTGAATATGTATATGTACAGGTGATGATTTCTTGCATGCATAGATGTAGAGGTTCCGGGACATGATTGCTTAACAGAGGTTAGAATGTGAATAAGCGGTTAATTTCTGCGTGGAATCGTAGGGAATTCTGTTAGCCGGTAAACCGGACAACGGGGTGAATATGCCGGGGTGAACGGTTCTACAGCAGCAGATGGCATGTGGCGGTAATGAGCTCATGGAAAACACCTGTGTTGCATGAGCTTTTTTGAAAATGCAGTGTTTCCCATTTTTCACGGCTCCGCGCACAGCTTGGCGGACAGGCTGTAGATGCAATGCATATACTTATCGGTTTACTGCATTTATGTCCAATATTTTGCACAGCTGCTATGTATTACCCAACGTGGTAGTTGTTTTTTGTTAAGGCTAATTGATAAGGAAACAACCATACAGGGTAACGTTCTAGGTGATAAGCAGCGGTGGATGTAAATGGTTTCTGATATAGGGAAACCAGATGCAATAAACGTGGCGGACCTTTGGACCATTCAGAAATATTCATCACTAGGTGAGTGAGCGTGTATGTGGCTGTGAACCCACCAAGGGTGAACACTGTGAAATGGTTTCGAAAGCCCCATAAGAGGCCACGTTGAACACCCGAAATTAATATAAACCGGACGTTGCAGAAAAGAACACCTAAGGCGGTATAAAAGTGTACCACTTTTAAAAAGAAACGTTACATGAAACATATCGTGAAATACGCGGTGATGGACATACCCATGGATTTTTGCATTACTCCGGAAGCGAAGAGATGATCAGAATAGTGACGCTTACAAATGGAATACGTGCCCGTACTAAATGCCACGTGTTACAGCTTCATACACCGACCTAAAGTGCTAAGAAGTATTTCTGCTGTGGCACATGTGATTTGGAGGCAGACCAGTAGGTGCTGATCAATGAAGTAGGCACCACGGATAGACAGCGGTTTTGAAAGCAAAAAGTGAACAAGCAATGCACTTACCAGAGGTGTAACGGAGCCTATACGCTGCGGCACAAGTTAAATGCAGGGAACCTGGAAGTGACGCATCATTCAAGTAATCATCACAGTGAGAGGCGTTCTAAAAACACCTATTAATATCCCATACCCTTACGAGATGTGCAAAGGAGTAGGCGGACAATATGCGGCGCATATCACTTTTCTTGTTAAACCACATTCATCATAGGTAAGAACGCTTACCTGGGAGGACGCATGAATGAAGGTTCACAAGGCGGAGGCGATGCGTCCGAGGTGACTCAGTGGCGGTGCGAAGTGGCAAGTAAATTGACGGCGCATATCACTTTCCCTGTTAAACGACATTCATCGTGGGTAAGAACACTTACCTGGGAGGACGTATGAATGAAGATTCACAAGGCGGAGGCGATGCGTCGGAGATGGCTCAGTGGCGGTGCGAAGTGGCAAGGCCATGCGCGGTGACCATAACTTCCCCTGTTAAACAGCATTCATCATGGATAATAACACTTACCTGGGAGGAGGTATGAATGAAGGTTCACGAGGCGGAGGCGATGCGTCGGAGATGGCTCAGTGGCGGTGTGATGTAGCAAGTCAATGGGCGGCCATATCACTTTCCCTGTTAAACAACCTTCATCATGCATAACAACCGTTACCTGTGAGGATGTATGATTTGAGGTCCTGGTTACTGGTTACCTAAGGATAATGTCACATGCAATCATCCAAGGAAATCCCACTTACATTGGCACACCTTCACTGGCAGGGAGTTTCCCTGTGGAAATGAGAGCGGAATGATGGGGGCTAAATGAGGCTTTATAACGGGAATATTACAAACTTACGGTCGACAAATGTTTCCTCCGTGCTACGGATCTATGCGGAATTCAGTCGCATCCCATTCGCAGGTGCTAATAACAAGGGAACTTTCTTACTGTGTGCTGTAAGGGAAATGGACACAATGGAGGGGCACGCAAATGACACATACCTGCAGCGCGTGCCATGATGCGCTCTTCATGTACGTACCACAAACACTACGAGGAGCACGAGAAGCAAATGAATTCCTCCTCACCGGCATAGCACACACATGACGCATGGCACCATTGGGAGCACGCGTCGCACATCACGCATTGCACCGCTTCACCGCGAAATTCAACGTTATCCTCCTACTGACATACTCCACAGACGTCCTCCGAAACCAATCCCTGAGTAAGGTGATTCCGATTCACTGGAACCCTGTAGTCCGAGGATGTCCGGATGCAAAGCTTACGGAAGCATTTGCCCCTTAGCGCACGCTTATCGGGGCTCACCACCATCACCCTGCACTTAAGGGGCGAGTTACGTTTTCCGGAACCAGCTGCCGAGGTTGATGGAACAGGCGTTGCCGTGGCAATTACAGGGCGGAGGTCATCCACCGGCGTTGCTTGCAACGGGGCCCGGACATCGCCCGCCGACGTGCTGGCTACCGCGGACGCCGTGCCACCATGCGACGTTCCCGGCGTAGGCAAGCCGCATAACATGTGCCCATTTGCCTCCTTATCTAACAGGAGGGGAACAGGGCACCTGGACTTTCGACCATATAACTGAAAAGTGGCATCCTTGGACATAAGCAACGCAACCATTTTCAGAAACGTCAACGCAGCGGAGAAGTTCTCCGACCCGTAGCTGCACAACTGCGTGCCGATGTCAGCCAAGTCGTCCTGCGTCTTACGAAGTTTTATGGTGCGGCTTACAACCGCATCGCTATCCCCTACATGACGGTCTCGAACCTGCACACTGCCATCCGACGCAACACAGTCGGAGGATGCTGCGGGAGGTTGCCGGGGTGCGATCCACCGACATCCATGTAGTATGTACTCCGCTGAGTGTCCGTAAAGCGCCGCCACATAACAAATGTGAGCACAGTGGAGCCGCTACTGCCGATTGAACTCACAATCACATTCACTGCCCCGTGTGATGTATACCCGACGAACTTTCGAACGAGGGCAGGTAACCAATCAATAAGGCCCGTCAGACCTACCACCGAGAATGGTAGATGCACGGAAATAGGCTATGAAAACATTGCCTGCAAACTCGCTCAGCTGCACGGAAACACAAGCCACTGAGGACAACTCCGACGGAACAGAAATTACGCTCATGCACCGCCTTGCTATTATGCTGTTCCTTTCGTGCATGATATTGTTCACCCTATCAACCACGCAGGTGAAGAGAGTGAGTAACGAGGACCTCTCAGACAAATACTCCTTAAGGTGCTTGTTCTCATTCTTAACCCTGTTCGTCGTGTGGCATCCAAAAACCACAGCATCCCTTAGTCTGTGAGCCGCCCAAGAGTCCGCGAGTGGAAGCCACGTTGTGCACAAATAACGGTGGCATTCCGGATTGCCACGCCGCACCGCGTTCAATATTCTTTCAAATACCGTCGCATCACGATTATATATGTGGTTATGAAGCAAACCGCGTAATTGCATTCGACGAGCATCAGAGCTCCCATGTATGCGACTGCAACGTCTGGCGATGTCCACTTTCACATGGTGTCGGCAAAACACCACCTTGGCGTTGGGATAATGACGTCGAAACGCCCGCGACTGCGCAGCACATTTATCCGTCACCACTGTGCGGCAACGCATGCTGCCAGGCGCCATCTCCCGCATCGCCTCTATCGCTTGCCCGTAGCTGTAGGACGTCTCATCAGGTAATAGGGCGTAGGAAAAGGAAATCCCTAGAACTGTAACGTCCACCAACATGCAATGCCACAAAATGTAGCCACCATAATTTAGTTGGTGCGTCGCATTGCATAATACCACCTCCCCATAACGCTTCACAATGCTGCGAACTACGGCTGGAGAGAAGAACACATAACGAATCTGAGTGCCCTCCGACACCAATCGGCAAACACCGTGCCCTTCCAACATCGTTGCCACCTCCGACACTTCACATGCGGTTGCATTTCGATGACGAATGCGCAAATTACTGAGGTCCAAACGGGTTACACGTTTGCCGTACTCCTGATAGATGAAGCGCCGCAAATCAGGCGTGCTATGGAAACTGCCCATCAAACGCAGAACTTCCTTCTCTTGCCGCGGAGAAAGCCGACGGTTGCGTGCATACAACCAGGGGTTACCCAAGTGAAAATCATGACTATGCATCATGAAGTAACTTCGCACGACATATTTTCCTTCCTTCCAAACCACGGAGAATCGCGCCTCGCAATTGTAGGATTTGTATCTACATGAGTTAGTCTCCATGTTGCATAAATATTAACTTACCGCTTGCCACGCGATCCTGAACGTTGACAATGTACGCAACGGTACAGGATGTAACCGTATCCGTCCCCATCCGGCAAATGCTTCCGCCTTCCACGCTGGTACGCAGCAGCAGACTTGGAAGAAGCACGGGAAAAACAAGTCGCCGTTTCAATCTGAAAACGTCCCAATTGCTCCTCCATGTCTTCAACACTTTCATACTTCCCAACAACCAAAGACCTGAACAGCTCACTATCATCCACAACCATCGCGATAGCAGAAAAACCAAGTATGGCCACCGAAATAACAAAACAAACAGCATGCACACGCACCATTACCGGTTACCATTTCGATGGTATCATACTTAACACACAATCCCATTCCCCACACACCATCCACCTATTTCCAGGTATTTGCACATTCATCCTCCTTGGCAACGTCGCTAGGTAACTTGTTGCTATGTACGATTTGTACCACGGAACGTCCCGAAGCAACACAATTTTTTGTTCCTGCTATCAAACAGCCCCGTAAAACTGATCTAGGCATCTAAGAAAATATGGTGAAATAGTGCAAGCTAAATGTGGAATGTGAGCTTTCAGCAGGTCTAGGTACCAAAAAAGCATCTATGTGACACATATTTTGTTAAAGTTAGGAGCTTGTACTGCTAGCAAAACTACAATGGTAGTGCCACGGAGGGGCTATAATTTGTGTTTGAAAATGAAAAAGTGAGGCTTGCCATTAGACGGAAGCGTAGTTTTGTTTACGGGTGCACCGTAACATGAGCTTCTAGACGGCAATGGCTTCTATTATTGTAAAATTGTGCGCTTGTCTTTATGTGTATGTGTTATAAACAGTGGTAATTAAAATTGGGATAGAAATAGCTTGCTATTAGTTTCATAAAAGGCTGGATGGAAGTACGGATGCACAAATCCATCTATGAGTGTAGGTGTACGTAATGAAAGTCTATATGCACAAATATAAATATATGTAAATATAATTATGTATACATGAACATAATTGGGAATGTAATATATTTATATATATATATATATTACTCTTTTGGCAAATGTGTTTATTAGTGGGTACATGTAACTACATCTATTTATATGTAAATCTAAGTATATCTATCGTTACCTCACATGTGAACACGAACTGTAAATTACCCAAAATATACATGTTACTTATTATGGAGATTAGCAGGCATGTTTGATTGTACGCCTTGATATAAAGGGAATGGAGGAA
>CALYDF020005524.1:0-14264 GCA_944474145.2 Dicrocoelium dendriticum | reverse complement strand
CTCCTCGTTTCTATTATTCCACTGTCTGGTTTAGACAACATCACCTTCACTTCAGAAGCTGTGTTGAAGAAGTTGTTATCCTTGCGTATTCACAGTTCTCCCGGAGCTGATAACATCCGACCAAAGCCTCTGCAGACGGTGGCTAGTGATCTAGCAGAACCACTGGCTGTTTTCTATCAGTGATGTCTAGAAGAGAACCATATTCCAGCAGTATGGAAGCGATGGTTATCACTCCTATCCATAAAGAAGGTTGCCGCACTGATCCTGCCAACTACTGTCCAATAACACTAATTCCTGTACTATCCAGAATGATGGAATCAATCATCGTAGATGCGCTGATGCAGTATCTGGAAAGTCACAACTTAATAACTCCAGAGCAACATGGCTTTCGTCAAAAGCGTTCATGTAATACTAACCAATTAATTGCACGTAATAGCTGAACTGAAGCTGTTGATGATGGAACAGGAGTCGATGTCATCTACCTGGACTCGGTGCTAGGGTCTCGTCTATTCTTGGTGTTCATTAACGATTCATCCCGATCGATTGCTTCCGATTTCCTATTTTGCGCGGATAATATCAAGATATGGCGAAGGATCAGAAGACTGGACGACCACGAACGGCTCAAGTATGTTCTTTACACGGTGTCGAACTGGTCAGTTTAAAACGCCCTACCAGTCAACGTTGACAAATGTCGCGTTGTACAATTACGCCATAGACATAACTACGCATATTTGCTTGGGATAAATGGATTGCAGACTAGCTCCCAGGTAGGTGACCTTTGTGTGCTTGTACAGAGCGACCTCAACTGTTCAAAACAATCTGAAGTAGCCGCGAAAAGTAGCAACCAACACGCCGGCATGCTGCGAAAGGCATTCAGGAGATTTGACCCATCAATCTTCCCAATGATGCACAATTCCTACGTGCGCCCGCATGTTGAATACGCTATCCAACCTCGGTAACCTTGGTTGAGGCGCTATCCAGATGCAGTAGAGGCGGCACAATTAAGAGCAACAATAAGAGCTCTATCCCTCTTACCACCGATGGCTAAATTTGCTGGGAGTTTTCAGCGGACGCTACCGTATGCGGCGCGGAGATCTCATATTTGCGTACCAAATACTGTGTGACCCAAATCACGTATGCCGCCATTTGCTGAAACTTAGCTACAAAACGCAGCTCAGGGGTAACTGCTTAAATTTGAAGGAACAATATATCCATCTTGAGTGTCTACGTAATTACTTTTTTCCTTCGGGTTTGCCAACCTTGGAACGCACTCAGCCTCAGTTGTTTCCTTCCGTACCTTGGACGTTTCCAAAAGACGATTAGATGTTGCTCTTAACTCCTAGCAATTTGTTACCTAAACTCCTCTATTGTGGATTACGCCAAGTATTCTTTGCTACAGGGTTTATGTATCAATTGGACGTAAGTAAGCGACCATATTCTACTTTTTTCATGTCATATCAAAGATCACTGCACCCCAGTGTATTTCTGAACGTCTACGCACGACTTATTAGTTTTACACTGATGTTATTTTTCAACGCATTCATCTCGGCAATCATTCGGTATGTGACACACATATAATTGGATTTCATCGTATTCACCCCAAACGTCGTACGGTACGTGTCAAGCACTTGCTTTTATCCCGTGATAAATCATTGTTCATTGTCCTTGCTCACTCCGAACCGTCCGCTCCCATTTCTCTGACAACTGGCTCTGCAGATGTTGCGGTAGGAACTGTTCTTAAACAACATGTTGGTGGGCAGTGGCAACCGCTCGATGTCTTCTCTAAACGCATGCAACCAGCGAAATCCCGCTACAGCACGTTTGATAGATAACTGCTTGCCATCTACTCAGCTATTCGTCATTTTCGACACACATTAAAAGGTCGGGTTTTCACGGTCTACACTGTCCACAAGCCTCACGTTTTTGCCTTTAACTCACCATATGACAAATATTTACCACTAGAAACCAGACATCTAGACCTTGTCATGCAGTTCACCACTGATATACGTCATGTCACTGGTGTTGCTAACACCGTCGCTGAGGTTCTTTCTCGCGTCAAACTCACTCTTCACTCTTTATCTGCTGTCGACCTTGCCGCCATGGCATTGGCCCAAGTTCAAGACAAAGACCTCCAATGCACCTTACAGTCCACTTCACTGCATCTGCAGCCAGTTCCTCTACAAACCACGGACGGAACTATCCTTTGCACCTTTCCACTGGTTTTCCAAGACCCATCATGCCCGCCTGTTTCAGACGTGCAGTCTTCGGCGCCCTCCACTCACTCACTATCTCACCCTGGTATCCGCGCAGTTTTGAAATTGGTCATCGAGCGTTTTGCTTGGCCAAGCGTGAACAAAGATGTTCGTAACTGGGCTCGCGCCAGTCTTCACTGCCAGCGCTCTAACGTATATCGATACACCCGCAATCCTCTCGGCTCATTCCCTTCTCCGGGTTCGCGGTTCTCACTTAGGACTGGTAGGACACTTGCTTCCCTCTAGCCGATCCGTATACATACTGACATCTATCGACCGCTTCACTAGATGGCCAGAAGCCATCCCTGTATCAGAATGTACGGCCGAAAAAGTCATCCGTGCGTTTTTGGACCGTTGGGTGTCCCAATACAGATGCCTGTCAACCATCACTACCGACCGTGAAACGCTTTTCGAATCTTCGCAGTTCAATACGTTCTGCAACTTCTTAGGCTGTCGTCGTATCCACACGATGACAAAGCACCCAGCGGTTAATGGCCTAGTCAAACACTTTCATCGACAGCTATGGTTATCTCTGTGAGCAACTTCTGACCCTGACTGGAGCGAAAACATTCCATTAATACTTCTAGGTATCCGCAGCAGCATCAAAGCTGACCTGCGGAGCGCACCAGCAGAGCTGGGCTACGGCACAATGCTTAACGCGCCATGAGAGTTCATTTCACCCCCCTTACAAATGAGTATGCCACTGACAACCTTCGCAGTCTCCCTCTCTCAACGCATGCGTTCGCCTCGCCCGATCCCTCCTCGTGAGCAGACTAGAGATGTACAAATGTGCAATGGACTTTCTACCTGCCCTCACGTTTTCGTCCACACAGACGCTGTGCGTCGCCCCCTACAGCCGCTCTACAACGGCCCCATCAGAGTTCTCCAACGGACTTCTAAGCTTTTTACCTTGGACCAGAATGGTCACCGAACTACGGTGTCCATCGTTTGTAAGGTTGCATTTTTCGAAGATCCGCACCCAACCTTACCTGGTACAGCCACAACGGTGAACTCACCAGCACCCGCACCTTCCGCACCAGGCACTCAAGAGTCCTCTGTTACCCTTAACCCTCCACAAACTCAACCCCAACCGCATGCAACTGACCGACCAGGTAGACAGGTCAAATGTCCTGTCCGCTTTCAGATTCTCTTAATGTTTGCTATATTCTTTGACACGCCTATTTTCCACCTTTCATGGTTAGCGTGTGTTTCCTTAACAAACGTTTTCCAAAACGACAGAAAAACCTAACCCTTTTTACAACAAAAGCAAAAAGTGTACACATTTTTGGTTCGTATACTTGCCTCGTTATCCATACGGCATCAAGCCGCCTAGCCCTACTACGTCCCGCCGTCCCCGACTTTTACCTTCCAGAACTCAAGAAACCGCGGAATCTCCTGTCCCACCAGTCCAAATTCTCCGGCCCCATAATCCTGGCTCCAATCGACCGCGACTCCCCACTACCGGTGTGACAACCACTGGTCTGAGAAATGGTTCCCCAAAGAAGGCATCCGGGATTGTTCGTGGGACGAGGATCGTTACGGCCGTGGACTCCGAGTGCGGTGGGAAGAGTGACACGTTCCAAGCGCACCGTCGGGCGACAGCGGAGGAATTGTCCTGTCGGCAATTTTCTTGGACTAGCCAGTTTTTCTTCAGTCCGACCAACCCGCCGCCGACCGCCCACGGATGATTCACTCCAGTCCACACCCAAATAAGAAATAAGAAATAACAAAAAAAACCGGAAACCAACAAACTCCACGCGCACACTCTGTCCGCGTGCGCCTACTACAACTACTACTCTACTTTCCCATCACTTTCTCCACCCACCTGCTCCCTATCGAAGGCTTCCCTCATTCAGCCTTTCTGGGGAGCTTCTGTAGTGAACATGAAACATGTATACTTTCAATGTTTTGTGACATTGGATTTTAAAATAGAACACGAGACCATAGGTGGACAATTGTTTTCGATGATTCTCTTCAGACCATTACAGTCATAATCAAAGGTAAAATAGGGAACTGAAATCGACCCACTGGCTCAAATTACATAGTTACTTAACGGTTCAGTGAGGGAGGCTGAAAGTTGACCTGTGACCTGACAGGTCGTTTGCATGGTACCGAGCTTGATCTGCGGCAGTCGACCTCAGCATCCTTCGTTATAGCTGGCCAGGGAAGCTGTAAGGCATGGATCAACATTTTTGGGAGCATAAAGAAGGTTGAAACAATCGGATGCAAATCGATTCAGCTGTGGTGAGCGCACGGAGGTGCAAACCTCTTGATGGATGCTGGGGACCCTGTAAATTATCATAAAGGCACGCTTTAGATCAACTTGGTGCCCAATGTCGACAATATGGGCCAAAATGGCGCTACTAATGGCCCCAGTTCCTCCTTGACGCAACCAGCATGGGCAGGGTTCGTTCACGCATTTGGAGAAGTGCCGTGCCCTTCGACCGATTTAAGTGGCGTCACGAGCGCACTTGAACTGATAAATAACCATAGATGAGGTTAGCAATGGCAGCATGTCCTTATTGCCTGAACAAACAAGTGTTTCATCAGAGAAAGTACAATAACCTGGCTGCTGGGAATGTCGACTTGACTGCCGCTGAAAAACTTTTGGTTAGGCGCTCGGCAGCAGCATACGCTTTGAATTTTATCCTTCTGTGCACTTGCCGATCGTCCATTGGTTTTACTGACGGAACGTCCGGTTCGCTTTCGAATTCCCTGTGATTAGCACGATACCTTGATCTGTACTCTTGCTAATTTATTTCCATTTCATTGCAGCTCTTTATAATACACGTTTGTATTCCTATAAATAAATAAATAAATTCGTATATTTACCGACGGACGGTACACGGCTCCACAAGTGGGAGCGATCATTTGTTCCTAATGGTTCTCGTCGCAACCACCATCTGAGTTCCGCTCTAAAACCTGCCCGAGCGTTGGTAGGTCATCCTAACAGTGTCAGCCCACAACCTTCGTCTTCTGATGTTCTCTTTTGGAACTATAAAGAGGTTTTAATGTATAAAATTATTTTCCCGAAGTCCCTGCCTCGCGCCGAAGATATCATTTTATGGTGAGCGATTAGTTGGAACCTAGTGAATGTATACCTGTTATCATGCAAATATGTCTACTAGATCACTCCATTCTCTCTCTCTCTCTCTCTGTTCATTACGACCATCCTACATGTCAAGCGTCGTTTATTTTACCCGTTATTTACCATTGTGTTTCCATCTGCGATTGTTTACCATTGGTTTGCAGGCCTTTAAGGAACTGAGTGTTGTCGATCTCGCGGAATCATGTGCTTTGCAGGTAAAATTACCGTAGTAAGTAATTGAGGCGTTGATCATTTAACTATATTACCGAATATAAGCCAGCCCATAGATAAGCCGACAGTACAACTTTCCAATATTCTATTTATCGTCTTATTCCCTATATTAGCCGACCCCCCCCCCCAAATAAAGGTAAGATCCACCAAAGATAATGGAGATTGCTTCTCCACGATTTTGGCTTTATCACTACCTACTTTCAGTTAGTGTGTTGAAACCTGCTCTACTACCGGTCACTTGTGGTGACCATAGTTTTGATCGCGGCCTAGAGCCGTCAGAACACTTTCAGTGCACCGGACAGATGTCAGGTCACATGACAGGTAAGGGCCGACAATATGGCGTTAGGTGAAAGGGCATGCCAGACACCGCCTCGCATAGTCGGGGGCCTCATGCAAATGGAACACATGGAGCAGTAGGTGATGGTGAAGTTCCAGATCAGTGGTGTAGGAAGACGTTGTACATTTATCGCACCTGATCGTCTAGATTAAATGTATAGGGGCTTGGAATCGCTACCAAATAGCGCTAACGCGACGTCACATGATCCAGCTGAGAAGTAATGTACTCACATTTCGTGCGATCTTCCAAAGCCATGGAAACGTGAAAAAATGTCGACAGGCGGTGTGTGTATGCTGCGGGCTTTAAAAATTGATATCGCATTTGCTGAACAATCTGATAATTATGGCTGCACACCATTTCACCGTGTATGAAAAGTAAGTGAGAGAATGGTACAAAGAACTTAGACTTGCCACTAATGCCTGTGGGCAAGAAAGCAACACGCGGTAGAAAAAGCATGTTTCCTGCACGGGAGGAAAAGTTAGCGCAGTGGATTATTGTCATGGTCACAATTATGTGACCAGAATGAACATTCAGATCAGGGCGCTATCACGGCTGGACTCTAACCGCCAGTACGTATTTCAACTAGTAGCGAATAAGCAAGAAGACGCGTCAGTCTGGCACACAGTATACTGAACACTTAACGGTTTACATGTGAACACGGGAAGTTGGGGTGTGTCCTTGAGTGCGTGTGTGCGTGCTTATCTACGTGTGTGTGTAAGGCCAATCAGGTCCACTGTCATAGTGGGCGATCATTGGTTGAACACGTAACAGGCGCCCACAATATTAAAAAACCTTGAATTTTAGCCATCAAAACCGGTGCATTTCGTCGCTTCCTCTGGATGGTGCACTCGTTTTATGAACCGATTCCACATGTGTCTACGAACCCGCCCAAAATTAGTCCAGGAACTGCCGAAAGAATTGGACATTAAGCTTGAAATCTTTTAACCGATCGTGGTTAAGCTGAGAAAGCAATATGATTTTGAACTGTTGCAAATTGGAAATACGGAAGCGACCCCCTGTGCTTTGATATGCTTTCAAATCGAACGATGTAGCAGAAAGGCGCTAACAGTTTCTGTAAAGAGGATGAGACGCGAGAAGGTAAGGTTCGCAGTTATTTTGGGGTGTATGGCAGATGGTTCCCATGTGTCACTGATTATTTTTAAGCGTCAGACGCTACCTAACGAGCGAGCTTCCCAAGCGGCGTGTTTGTGCGGACTACCGCCAAAGGATGATTGGACGAGAGTGGCACTTTAGACAGGCTTAATAGTTTGGAGAAAGCGAAGCCGTGCGTTTTAACAGAAACCGTCTATGCTGGTTAGGGATTCCTCTAGGGTACACTGAACTGAGAACGTGGAGACACGACGGCATGAGCTGAATTCGTCCGTGGCTTTAATTCCTTGTGGATTTACAACAATCCTGCAACAACTGGATGCCACCTCAATAAGCTCTTTAGAGACAGGCTTCGTACTAGGTGGATTGAATGGTTTCATGATGAAAGCACACAAGAAGGAACCGCACACGAAAATTGCGGACTGCAAAAGGTGCACAGACATAAAAGCGCACGCGAAGATTGGGCGCACGGAAGATTGCGCACTCGGAAGGTTGCGGACACTAGGATTGCGCACACTAAATGTAAACATATTGTCAATCTGGTCTCATTGTCACAAATCCCCATATTATCTATTTTTGGCACTTACAAGATCCAATTTTTACGGCCAATGACTTCGAAAGTAGCAAATTGTAACAATTATGGCATTCACACTCGAGATGCTCGTTAGTTCGACCGCTGGGAACGCATCGTATTGCACAGTGTAGCAAAAACATCTACAGAACTAAACAGACTAAGCATCACTCGCCTACTGCAGTTAGTAGAAGTCTCAACGAATCGGCGGCTGCAACTCACTGTGTGTCAGCAGGCCGAGTTGATGTTCTGCCTTCCCTTGTCATCCTTTTGGAAAAGCTAAAGTCGAAGTCGGATATTTTCACCTAAGCCAAATTCTCATAAGAAATCTCAGCAACGTGGGCCTAAAGACTTCCTTTGAAATCGATGTCAGCCGAAAACGCCAGCTCAAGTCTCTGGATGCACTGACCATTGACCCAGTCGTTGATATAAATACAGTTTGGTGATTTTTGCGCTACATTTCCAAATGAAGAATCGCGCAATAAGGTGTTCACATCTCTGCACGTACGGCTGCGAGACAATCCATGATAGCCAGTTTACTTTACTTAATACTCACATTAGGAATTCACGTCGCAAAAAACGAGCTGATGGACAGTCTTTCTGTTAGTGACAACTAGACAACTAGACTTCTCCGCGTTAATCGAATGAACGTCACCCCACAGCCGGTAATACAACGTTGCGTCCGGGGAAAAAATTGGGCACATCTCCAACACTGGCAGATCCTCTGATTGGGTTGCATCTTTCCTGTCCACACAATTTATGAAAGTGCTTCAATCAAGTAAGAGATAAGCTCGATTGTTAGAATTGGTATACACTTCGTCGCAGACTATTTTTTGAACTCTGGCTCAAAGCAGCATCCTCCAAGAAACCAACAGACACGACAAACTGAGTCGCACCTCGTAAAGCGAACTATTCTGATAGCATCACAGCCAGCTTGCAAAATTGGCGATCACACCCCATTCTTTAAGCATGAGATTGTTCAGGACACAAACAGTCACCAGAATAAGATAAAAACGGTTAGTAACCGACATCTCAGCGTTCGATGCAACCTCACATCAAATTCACACGTCCTCAGACTCACTACTAATACCATAGGTATTATACGCGTGGAATCTCAACTCTATTTCTGAAACCTAGTTCCAGGCACAAATTACCAGACGAAATCGCGATGGTGGTGCCCTTATTCACAAAGATGGCAAACTGAAATGGACTACTTATAAGTTGTCAGTACAATCATTCCCCACGTGAATTTGCAACTGCTATCGGTAGGTACCGGCATTGTTTGCGGCCGCCTTTGTGACGATGTCGTCTGTTCATCTGAGAACACTCTTGATTATATGACGAAATACCGACAAGCGACCAGTTTTCTTGGATCCTGGTAAATCCGTAGGTACGAGCGCAACCAGTTATTCCGTAACACCATAGCTTTAATTTGAGTCAGAAAGCAGGGAAGATATGGTTGGCGGCATCCGGTTTCGGATTTGCCTGTCACTGTGGCCAGCCACAGGACGCCTGCGCCTACAGAGGGACCACGGGTGGCTTGCGCTGCACCACCCACAGCTCCATCCACACACCCCATATCCAGTGTAAACCCGAAGGAATAAGACCGGGAGGCATGTGAATGTGAGTCACGTTTCATCAACGGAGCCGGCCCACACTCCTTCACAGGCAAACACAAGCACGCTGTATTTGGGAAATCAAGCGAACACAAGGCGGTGGCTGGACCGTAGTCCGCTCCACACTGAGTGCATGGAACCACTCTTCGAGCCTAGCACGGCCACAAGGACCGTGCACCCCGTCCCCTCCAGCAACGACCAACTGTCTCCTGGAACCAGTATGGACAAGGTAGTGGGTAATAGACAGGTAGGCACCTTGTCGACATGCACATCAAGCGCAGCCACACCGGGGATATCAAGCAACAGCCAATCACCTGGAACGACAAGATGAAATAAAACAAGTCCAATAATGCATACAGATACGGTGGCATAACACTTTGCTAAATTAGCATATGAAGTAAGTTGGTTAGCAACGAATACGCGATAAGGAAAAAATGTCCGCAAGTTAGTTAAAAATGCTACAAACGCAACAAAGTTACCGAACATAAGCCCAAATAATGTAAGCAGCGTGGCCAGTTAATAGAAGAGTATTCAGGTAGGCAGAACAAACCAAATAAAGTGGAATGAAATTTAGCCAGCTTAAAAAGACCTAGTTTAAGTGTAAGTTGGTTTAGCCCAACTGCGGTGAAGAAGCATCAAGAATGCAACATCAGCCTCAGCATGGGGCATAGGGAAGATATAGAAGGCTATCAAAGTGCTTACAATCCCTCGTGCAGCCGCTACGCGCGCTCATACTCCCACAACCATAGTACGCACTAATCCCCAGTGCCGTTTGGAAATGTTACCACTTATGTACGCAAAAAGTAAGAGTGACTATTCATGCGTTGTCGGGATTGTGTTTTCCTCAGTGAATGCGCACGTGGAAAATTGCCATGGAACCGATGGTAAAAGAAGTTTGCAAAAGAAGCAACCGGTTTGCCTATAACAGAAATGTCTAGGTCTTTCCCACAGAATGCGTGTTGATGTAAGATGCAATGTATAAACAGCGCGACTCGGATATGCAAATTTTCCAACCGAATCCTGATCTGCCCTACCAGACCTTTTTTACTCCGGCCATGTTTCCCCTTCATCAACTGTAACACCTCGAAGCCGATTCCACGAAGATGTTCTTTCCAGTTGTTGTTTCATACACGCCGCAGACAGATTCCAACTCTTCCCTTATCTGAAACTCCGAATCGCTATCGCTAATGAACGTACGCGAATGACGTACTCGAGAAGTCATTAGACTAATCCAGTGCCGGAGAATACCACAAAAAGCTTTTAGCTTTCTCGTGTATCTGTAGCACTATGTTCTGTCCAAGTTCTTTTGTTCTCCGCACATCTGAACTTTCCAAAGGCTGAGTATTTCAAACATACACCAATCATTCACAGCTTCCATTACACACACTTGTTAAGTTACCATCAATCACCGCTTTTCTTCCTTCTGCCGTTTTGCACTCTTTTGCAAATAGCACGAGTGACAGCATCCTTTTCAATTAGCCTTCTCATGAGGAGAATCTTTTGTTTTTAAGCCACGATTCATGCTATCGTATTTCGTCAAGTATTTCTTCCACGAAAAACGTTACTATGCGGATATGTGTTCCGTTTCATAATAACGCCGAAGAGTGTACTCTTTCAATACGGCATCACTTTCATCTGTCCATAGTTTCCAAGAGGATGTATTTTACTCCTCATTATTCGTTTAAAACGCGGCACTCGATGTCCATGTTTATCTTCTTGGTAGCCATAAGAAGCGGTGCAGTAAAAAGGAGATGAAAATGAGAAACGCATTGACTCGAAACCATAATTAGCATCCTACTGGAACACAAGCAAAGCAAGTAGCTAAATGTCTGTGATGAAGCTACGACTCACAAAAAGTGCACTTGAACTTTATATCATATATTTTATAGGTAACTTTGGTAATATATAACGTAGCCATACGTCGCGATTTAGGCGAGGCAGACCAGCATTTTAAGTTGCCGTCCCACTTTTTTAGAAATGCTGGGTGGGACGCACTAATGTCCCGCCTTGAGGTCGGAGACTTCAGAACGTCCAGCTTTGAGCATGTAGAATGTAGGTGGGGGAAAACACAAAACAAATCAGTGACGGTACATGTACATCATCCGACCAAAATAAGTGGGGCGGGCATGAGTTGGGCGGGATAGTCAACTTGGCTGATCAGCAACGCGGCAAGGAGATCTTTTACATATAAATTGGGAAGGAAAGGGATGCTGAAATTTTTTGTATTTAGTGGAGAACATCTGCATTAAGTAGAGTTTGGTGGGAAAATCATGTCTAAACGAACGAGTAAGGACTAATCAATTGATGCGCAACACGCGACAACAATTCCCATGTTCGATGTGACACAAGCAAATCCGAATTTTCTATTGCTCGCGGTGGTATATCAAATATCACAAAGCACCTAAAATCGAATCGCCATAAGGTACCAGTGTCTGCGGCGGCATCTTCTACCACTGTAACAAGGTTTGGAAGCAAAGAATCCCAGTTATCAACTGCGAAAGGTGCCTTCGTTTATCATGCTGCGTTTCAAAACCACAGTTGCCGCTCCATGAATTGCTTCAGCAAATTGGTAGAGAAATTATTTGAGCCGAAATTTGCTAGTGCGCGCATAAACTGTGAGATAATAATAGCTAATATCCGGTTCCCATTTACCAGTGACCAACTTCAAGAAAAGTTGAAGAAAGCAAAATTCTTTTCAATATGCACAGATGCCTCAAACCACAAGGGAGTAAAGGTGTTATCACTCTTTGTGAGATATTTTGTGCCATCGTCGGGTATTGAAGTTATTCGATCTGCAATCACTTACTGATGACAAATCGGACATCGTGTGTGAATTTGTAAAGAATGAGGCCGGACAAAATAATATGACTAGAAAAAACTGTGGGATTTTGTGCTGACAACGCTAACACAAATTGCGGTGGCTATCAGAGAAGAGGACAAAACAATGTGTTTGCGTAATCGAAAAGTTCGATTGGAGGAAAACAGTTTTGGCAAAAATATATCCTTACTTTTACATTTACTGTCTTCGTATTGAAGAACTAAAGTAATTCTGTGACTGTTCAATGCTAGAGTATCCACGCATTCTGGGTTACGGGAAAACCAGTTGACTTTTACTTGAAGGGGTGGATCAGAAAGTTCTTGGGCCGACCAAGAAGTAAATGCACTAAATGCAAAGTAAGATTATTTTGTACTTATCATATCATTGAAGTATTAATGCTAGATCTAAAGTTGCTATCTTCATTTACTTCCTGATGATGATCCGTTGAACTGACCGTAGTTGTTCGATTTCTAAACAATAGTCAAATTTGAAGTGGAGCTATGATCAAGTACCTACAGAGAAAGGGTATGACGTCAAAGGAAATACATATTGATAAAGTTGAACACTTGGTGAGAACTCCTCTTTATTTGCCATTGTTATGAAATGAACTGCGAATATAAAGACTTGTAGGGAAAGCACTGAATTTGAGCCACACTGGTCGCCCAAAACCTTCTACATATGCCGATCAAGTGGGAGTAATTCACCGATTGAGAATGAACGATAGGTTACCTATTTCTCAAATAGCTAAGACTATGGGCATTAGTTATGGCTCAGTGCATACTGTTCTAAGGAACATGTTAGGGAGGAGAAACCTGACTGCAAGATGGGTGCCCAGAATGTTGACAACCGATCAGAAATTGAATGGACTGGAAAATTCGAGGCACTATTTGACTCGTTTCAAGGCAAATTGTTACGTACATCCACGATCGATGCGTCATGCCTCATCCAGTAACTACACGCGCCCAATCACATGACTATAGTGCATTCGCTGATTGGTCTCTGTTTCCCATTGGTTTGTTTTGGTCCTGTATGTTTTCACTTGGCTTCGGTTAGGAGCAGAGTACAGTTTCACACCTACCATCCGGCGTTGGTATTTTTCCTACGTCTAAACGGACTACGGGTTCATAGACGGATTAGGAATACACCATCGGCACGCAACAAATTGGCGACCAGCAAGACGAACCCACTTGCGGGTCTCTTATTTCTCTGGTCGGAGACGTCAGAGAAACTTTCTTCACAAACATGGATTCAATGGAAAACTTCGTTCCAACATCAGATGACTCTTTTCCTTGTGTTGAATCCTTCCATCCTACTGTCACATACCCACCGGATTATGTTGTTCCACCAAGCACTTGGTTCCGAAGGACAAAGATATTTCGATGCAATGAATCTAATGATTAAATCTGGGATCTCACAAGTGATTCATTTAGTTGAGGAACTGGGGAATTCAGCGGAGGGCGTTTTCTGCTCGCTATCAGTTTTTGAAGCTACAACAGAAGTGCGGAGAAAGCGTAAACAATTTTATCGCACGCATTCACCAAGTTACCCCAGAGTGTCGTTCCAACACAATCCCTTCGACGCGTTTCGAAGAAGTCATGGAAATTCAGTGTCTGATAGCTGGAGTTATAGATGATGGATCAAGGGAAAAATTATTATCCTAGGAAGAAGAAACACTTTCTTGGGAAAGAACTTGCAACCTTATTCGGCAGAGTGAACATCCGAAAAAGCAGTTGTCTACTTTTAACCCCGCCCAGCCTGCAGGAACTGTGCACAAACTAACTCGACCTTTTTCCTCTGAGAATATTGTGCGGAAGTTTGTGTGCTACCGATGTGGTGATCAACAAACTTCCCCCAACCAGTGCCCTCACTTGCGTACGAAGTGCAGGAAGTGCGGTAAAGTTGGCAATTTGGCTCGTGTGTGCCGTTCCCAGTCATCATAAGTTTCCATTAAATCGCTGGACAAAAACGATGGTGAGTCATGTGATTCACAGTTAAACTTTATGAACAGTGTATTTAAGAACTGTTCAAACATGAACAACGTAACTCCGTAAATGATCACGCTTGTTGTTAATGGTCAGTCTGTTTTACTTGAATTAGACACCCGGCTCAGCAGTGATATTAATAGACCAGAATGCACTTTCACCATTATCTAATTTGGAACCGAGTGAAACAGTTTACAAAACTTATACGGGGGAAGTCATAGACCTACGGGGAAAATGTCAGATTCTATACCATTTCCAG
>CALYDF020005523.1:0-14259 GCA_944474145.2 Dicrocoelium dendriticum | reverse complement strand
CGGAGACGACCATCGTGAATAAGTTACTAGATGTGATATAGCGCCGCTCACTATCCACTGACTTACACGTTACTGCCGTGCATAGGACAGGGTAGCCCCCTCACCAAGCCTAGATGTGACGAAATTCTACCTATACCATTCAACTTCCCCTACTACTCTTCTGCAATCAGTACACAGAACAAACTGCTTATAATGCCATAAGATAATTGGCGGCTTAAGTTTGTTAAGCTCGTCGCTTGGTGAGGGGGCTACCCTGTCCTATGCACGGCAGTAACGTGTAAGTCAGTGGATAGTGAGCGGCGCTATATCACATCTAGTAACTTATTCACGATGGTCGTTGCCGTCCCCCGTAGCTCAGTGGTCTCAACCACGGACTGGCAACAGTCGAGTTGCGGTTTCGAGCCCTACCAAGGGTCCGATGGAATGCGCACTGCTGATGATTCCCGAAAGGATGAAACGCGCGTACAGTGCTTTTCCGGGCTTGTGGCGGCTGTCTGAGTGAGCCTAGATGTGACGAAATTCTACCTATACCATTCAACTCCCCCTACTACTCTTCTGCAATCAGTACACAGAACAAACTGCTTATAATGCCATAAGATAATTGGCGGCTTAAGTTTGTTAAGCTCGTCGCTTGGTGAGGGGGCTACCCTGTCCTATGCACGGCAGTAACGTGTAAGTCAGTGGATAGTGAGCGGCGCTATATCACATCTAGTAACTTATTCACGATGGTCGTTGCCGTCCCCCGTAGCTCAGTGGTCTCAACCACGGACTGGCAACAGTCGAGTTGCGGTTTCGAGCCCTACCAAGGGTCCGATGGAATGCGCACTGCTGATGATTCCCGAAAGGATGAAACGCGCGTACAGTGCTTTTCCGGGCTTGTGGCGGCTGTCTGAGTGAGCCTAGATGTGACGAAATTCTACCTATACCATTCAACTCCCCCTACTACTCTTCTGCAATCAGTACACAGAACAAACTGCTTATAATGCCATAAGATAATTGGCGGCTTAAGTTTGTTAAGCTCGTCGCTTGGTGAGGGGGCTACCCTGTCCTATGCACGGCAGTAACGTGTAAGTCAGTGGATAGTGAGCGGCGCTATATCACATCTAGTAACTTATTCACGATGGTCGTTGCCGTCCCCCGTAGCTCAGTGGTCTCAACCACGGACTGGCAACAGTCGAGTTGCGGTTTCGAGCCCTACCAAGGGTCCGATGGAATGCGCACTGCTGATGATTCCCGAAAGGATGAAACGCGCGTACAGTGCTTTTCCGGGCTTGTGGCGGCTGTCTGAGTGAGCCTAGATGTGACGAAATTCTACCTATACCATTCAACTCCCCCTACTACTCTTCTGCAATCAGTACACAGAACAAACTGCTTATAATGCCATAAGATAATTGGCGGCTTAAGTTTGTTAAGCTCGTCGCTTGGTGAGGGGGCTACCCTGTCCTATGCACGGCAGTAACGTGTAAGTCAGTGGATAGTGAGCGGCGCTATATCACATCTAGTAACTTATTCACGATGGTCGTTGCCGTCCCCCGTAGCTCAGTGGTCTCAACCACGGACTGGCAACAGTCGAGTTGCGGTTTCGAGCCCTACCAAGGGTCCGATGGAATGCGCACTGCTGATGATTCCCGAAAGGATGAAACGCGCGTACAGTGCTTTTCCGGGCTTGTGGCGGCTGTCTGATTGAGCCTAGATGTGACGAAATTCTACCTATACCATTCAACTCCCCCTACTACTCTTCTGCAATCAGTACACAGAACAAACTGCTTATAATGCCATAAGATAATTGGCGGCTTAAGTTTGTTAAGCTCGTCGCTTGGTGAGGGGGCTACCCTGTCCTATGCACGGCAGTAACGTGTAAGTCAGTGGATAGTGAGCGGCGCTATATCACATCTAGTAACTTATTCACGATGGTCGTTGCCGTCCCCCGTAGCTCAGTGGTCTCAACCACGGACTGGCAACAGTCGAGTTGCGGTTTCGAGCCCTACCAAGGGTCCGATGGAATGCGCACTGCTGATGATTCCCGAAAGGATGAAACGCGCGTACAGTGCTTTTCCGGGCTTGTGGCGGCTGTCTGAGTGAGCCTAGATGTGACGAAATTCTACCTATACCATTCAACTCCCCCTACTACTCTTCTGCAATCAGTACACAGAACAAACTGCTTATAATGCCATAAGATAATTGGCGGCTTAAGTTTGTTAAGCTCGTCGCTTGGTGAGGGGGCTACCCTGTCCTATGCACGGCAGTAACGTGTAAGTCAGTGGATAGTGAGCGGCGCTATATCACATCTAGTAACTTATTCACGATGGTCGTTGCCGTCCCCCGTAGCTCAGTGGTCTCAACCACGGACTGGCAACAGTCGAGTTGCGGTTTCGAGCCCTACCAAGGGTCCGATGGAATGCGCACTGCTGATGATTCCCGAAAGGATGAAACGCGCGTACAGTGCTTTTCCGGGCTTGTGGCGGCTGTCTGAGTGAGCCTAGATGTGACGAAATTCTACCTATACCATTCAACTCCCCCTACTACTCTTCTGCAATCAGTACACAGAACAAACTGCTTATAATGCCATAAGATAATTGGCGGCTTAAGTTTGTTAAGCTCGTCGCTTGGTGAGGGGGCTACCCTGTCCTATGCACGGCAGTAACGTGTAAGTCAGTGGATAGTGAGCGGCGCTATATCACATCTAGTAACTTATTCACGATGGTCGTTGCCGTCCCCCGTAGCTCAGTGGTCTCAACCACGGACTGGCAACAGTCGAGTTGCGGTTTCGAGCCCTACCAAGGGTCCGATGGAATGCGCACTGCTGATGATTCCCGAAAGGATGAAACGCGCGTACAGTGCTTTTCCGGGCTTGTGGCGGCTGTCTGAGTGAGCCTAGATGTGACGAAATTCTACCTATACCATTCAACTCCCCCTACTACTCTTCTGCAATCAGTACACAGAACAAACTGCTTATAATGCCATAAGATAATTGGCGGCTTAAGTTTGTTAAGCTCGTCGCTTGGTGAGGGGGCTACCCTGTCCTATGCACGGCAGTAACGTGTAAGTCAGTGGATAGTGAGCGGCGCTATATCACATCTAGTAACTTATTCACGATGGTCGTTGCCGTCCCCCGTAGCTCAGTGGTCTCAACCACGGACTGGCAACAGTCGAGTTGCGGTTTCGAGCCCTACCAAGGGTCCGATGGAATGCGCACTGCTGATGATTCCCGAAAGGATGAAACGCGCGTACAGTGCTTTTCCGGGCTTGTGGCGGCTGTCTGAGTGAGCCTAGATGTGACGAAATTCTACCTATACCATTCAACTCCCCCTACTACTCTTCTGCAATCAGTACACAGAACAAACTGCTTATAATGCCATAAGATAATTGGCGGCTTAAGTTTGTTAAGCTCGTCGCTTGGTGAGGGGGCTACCCTGTCCTATGCACGGCAGTAACGTGTAAGTCAGTGGATAGTGAGCGGCGCTATATCACATCTAGTAACTTATTCACGATGGTCGTCTCCGTCCCCCGTAGCTCAGTGGTCTCAACCACGGACTGGCAACAGTCGAGTTGCGGTTTCGAGCCCTACCAAGGGTCCGATGGAATGCGCACTGCTGATGATTCCCGAAAGGATGAAACGCGCGTACAGTGCTTTTCCGGGCTTGTGGCGGCTGTCTGAGTGAGCCTAGATGTGACGAAATTCTACCTATACCATTCAACTCCCCCTACTACTCTTCTGAAATACAAATCTAACAACGTTTTGAACTGTTGCACAGATGTTGCCTCAATCACATGTTCAGGCAAACTGTTCCAAATAATTACCACTCCCCGTTCGATGCACCGTGGGTGGGGAACACGTTTCACATCCGGCACGACAAGTTTGTATCTGTGTCCGCGTGGGTTACATGGCTCTCGTAAGTGCAGCATTGGCCTTAGCATTGGGAAGTCACCGAGATGTAGAATACGGTAGGTCATAATGAGGTGGATTCGCACCAGACGGTAGGACAAGGTGTAGGGTCCTAGTTTCTCACACCGGTCTTCATACCCAAAGCCACGTAAACTCGGGATCAGCCCGGTATATATATATATATATATATATATATATATATATATATATATATATATATATATATATAAACAATCTGTGGTACAGATATTGTGCCATGGTAATCATGGCTGAATAGGAAAACAATATGAATAATAAGAAAAAAGCAACAAGAACTGCATTTTTGTCTATTTTACCACTCACAGTTTTTGAAATTTTTTCATTTTGTTCTTCTTTTAGGGAGAGGAAGAAGGGACACCGCAACAAACCGATGCACACGTCCGCCATTGACATCGATCTTGAGCCATAAATTCCAAGGTCTTCAACCAGCAACTATCCGCATCTCTCGGATCCCAACCAGGTAGTCGACAACAACCGGCCGAGGCCAGCTGTTTCGTCAGCTTTTTCACGCGACTTCTCCATGTTGTAGGCTGTCCACCTGACCGTCTCTTCCAGCCCTGTCCAGAAAGTGCCAACAACGCACGACGGGGGTAACGCTGGACAGGCATGCGCAATACGTGTCCCAACCACCGCAGTTGATGCAGTGAGATGAGCTCCTCGAGCGAATGGCTTCCACGTCTCAAGACACGCTGTCTAATTTCCACATTGTTTACGTGGTGCTGCCACCACACACGGACGATGGACCGCAGACAGCGGTGCTCGAAGACGGATAGCCTGCGCAAGTCATCTTTACGAATGGGCCAGGTCTTGCAACCATACAACAGTACAGCACGAACAGTTGCACAATAGACTCGCCTTTTGATGGAGAGACGAATGTTGTGGCGACGCTACAAATGCCCCAACCTAGAAAAAGCGAGGCCTGCTCCCGAGATGCGCATCGAAATCTCGTCTCCAACAGCCCCGGCAGCAGTGATGCAACTTCCCACGTAGACAAAGCTCTCCACAACCTCTAGTGTCTCACCAGCAAGCGTGAGTGCAGGCAGAGGCACGTGCCAGTCTTGGATGAGAGACTTGCATTTGGATGGCGAAAATTACACACCGTACTTTGATGCTTCAATCGCCAAGCGGTTTAATGCAAGTTGGACGAGGTGTGGGTCGTCACGCAACAAGACGATATCATCAGCATAATGCGAACCATCAACCCGACTACTTGGGAGGAGCTCAACGCCAGCATTCAACGAATCGACTAGAGCGTTCTCCAAGACATCCTCAGTGGCAAAGTTACATAGGAACGGAGAGATAGGGCATCCTTGTCGAACTCCACTGGAGATCACAAAGGTAGGCGAAAGCTTGCCATAAGCCCTAACCCTGCCAGAGGTCAGACTATATAGAGCGCGCAGTATGGAGACGAACTTCTCGGGGACACCATTCCTCAGTAGGCAGTGCCACAGTACCGTACGATCGACAGAATCGAAGGCTGCACGGACATCCAGGAACACAGTAATCGTTGGCCTCTGACACACATGGAGGAGCTCGAGGATCTGGCGAAGTGTGAAGTGTTGATCGATGCAGCCGCGACCATGGCGAAACCCACCTTGTTCTTCTCGTTGAAACGATACGCGCGTTGGGAATAGTCTGCTAAAGATGACAGACACCAGCAGCTTGCAAACGACGGGGACTAAACTTATTCCTCTGTAGTTGGATCAGATTGTGTGCAGGCCCTTTTTGAAGATGGGGACGACTATCGATTCATCCCAAGATGACGGAACTTTCTCTCCCGACCAAAGTTTCGGGAACAATGCGGTGAGTTCTCGAACCAGCGATGCGCCACCATCTTTAAATAGAGCCGGAGGAAGACCATCAGGGCCGGGGGCTTTATAACGCTTCATGTACCGGAGCTCCTGCTCGATTTCCTGGGAAGAGGGAGGGTCTGTTGGGGTAGACCATTCGGCCCCAGCGCGGGCGCCAGAGGTAGCAGATGGAGCTGGGGGCCAACAAAACTGCGAGCCAAAATGTTCTGCCCATCGCTCCAACCGTCGTTGAAGGTTGGCGATTAAGGTGCCATCCTCTTCGCATATTGTTTCACTTATACCAGATCCAACACCTTCGGTGACTCGAGTGAGATGGAAAAGTTTGCTGGTATTACCAGAGAGCCTAGCAAGCTCCATCTCCCTAGCACGTTCACACCACCAAGCTTCGTGGTCCATTTGCAGACCCCTGCGCAACTCTCGACCAAGGTACTGGCGTTCTTCACTGTGTCTGGAATCCGATAGGAGCAAGCGGCGTCTGTCTATCAGCGACAAGGAGTCGGCGGAAATCCAATGCTTCGGTGGGTGACGGGTAACTCCACAAGTGTCGATACTGGAGGAAACTAAAGCATCTTTGATATGCGCCCACTGCGAATCGAGATCACCGTCAATAGTTGAGCCAAGCAAGATTGACAGTGAGGCTTGGTACCTGGTTAAAAGTGCAGGGTTTTGTAGATTCGCGACGCCCAGTTGGTAGTGGGCGCGCTTAGGTGATCCTCCGAAACGCATGCAAATCTTAGCACGAACCATTGCGCGATCGTAGTTTAGAAAAGTTGACCAGTACGATCGGCAGTCCGTTACGCTTCCGCACCATCTGTAGCTGATTGTTATGTGGTCAAATTGGGAGCATTCTTGCGTTTGTGAGGACGGGCGCCAGGTAGCAGTGTGTCTCCTTGAGTGCCGAAAACTAGTGCTCGAAAGAAACAAGCGATGATCAGAACGAAGAGCAAGCATTCTGTCTCCATTGTCTGATTGACTGCCACCGAGACCAAAACTACCCCCAAGGTGGTGATCGCTTGGTAGAAGGCAGCAACTCGTGCGTTAAAGTCCAAGCAAGAATGACTATATCAGTCCGTTTGGAGGAACGCGGAAGTTCATGTAGTTGTTGATAAAAACTATCTTTAACTGCATCCGGGCTGCAGTCTGCGGGGGCGTAGGCGGAGACGACAAACAAGGCAAGCTTAACGTCTCGATGCCTGCTTACGTTACATGAACCCCTTAATTTAACTGCACATAGTCGGCTGTTGACTGGATCCAGTCAAGCAGAGCTGACTCAGCCTTGGCACTCAGTACAACCCCAACACCAGCTTGACTAGTGGCTGCAGCTTCTGGGTCTCCGGAAAGCCGCAAGTAGTATTTGGCGTCATAGTTTACCGGAGAGGCCATTCTGATGACGGCGCTAGAGTCTTGTAATCTGGTCTCTGAAAGGCAACAGATGTCTACCGAGAACGTTTCAAGAGTACGGGCCAGACATGCTTGTCGTCCGATCTGCATCAAAGTTCGCACATTAAACGCTGCGAGGATGAATGGAGAACCAGGTCGAAGAAGAGCTGGAGCTTCGGTGGAGTGAGAAGCGGTTGCGATCGCAGGACATTGAAAACCGGGAGTTTGGCTGTTACTTCCATCAGTTGCGAGACATGGGTCGTGTGTGACGGTGACCGTAGAAGACATCAGAGTGCATGTGGGTGAAGGAGTAGGAGCAGTAGCAGTAGTAAGCAGCGTGGTCCATGGTTCGTCAGTGGGCGTGATACTACCCGGTTGCCCAGGCCGAAGTAGTGGGTTGTCTTAGGGGCCCTACCCCGAGCCTTTGATCAAAGATCTAACCTACAAGGCAGTAAGGTGATGTGAGGGCGTGGCAACTCGTTGGGAGCCGGTGACCAAATAGATGGTTCATACGCCTTTCGGTTCGTGAAGGACCAGGGGCCCAACGCACCCTTAAAGTACAATGCCTCACAGGGAGGGGCAAGGGGCAGTGACTTTATTTAGTGGCGAGTCACATCCGCCACGTAGCAATGTTGTAAACTGGACGTTTGTCGCCTTTTATAGGGAGAAAGCTTGCCGGGCGTAAACTCACCACGTCCTGGACACTGCCGCCGAACGATTCGTTGGAACGGGAAGAACCCGAACCACCCAGCTAGCACCACGAGAAGGTTGTTCGGCAAGACAGCCAAATAATGTGTCAGCTGTACGCTGCAACGGCGCTTCGCTGCCGCGCGACCACCAATTGTCGCGCGCGGGCTGAGTATACCGCGAGGACGCCCACCCCTACGCGGATTCGAACCGATGACCTTATGATTGCAAACCAAACGTGCAGACCACTCGGCCACCGGCCTGGTAACAACATGTTGGACCCGTTCGATCTTTTGTGCCTCGACCCGGGTAACCGGAAAGTAAGCGGGCGAACCGTACTTTAGCATTGGTCTAGTGATGGAAGAGAAGAGGCGAGTGGCACCCTCTTCAGACCATGTGCCGAAGCTACGTTTGAGCACCCAAAGCATGCGCAGTCCGTTACGATATAGCCTGTTCGTGTTGTCCACGGACTTCAAATCGTAGCATCAGAGTACACCTAGCTCCTTCAGGGGGGATATGGAATATAGTGTTTGGTCTTCAAGGGTGTAGGTTCGGCCGTCATCACTCTTCCCCAGGCTCATAAATACAGACTTGGCTGAGTTTGCCTGGAGAAGAACTTCTGCAGACCATGTGGATAGGTGGTTGAAGTCTTGCTGAAGTAGGCCACAGTCATCGGGAGCGTCGATTTCTCTCCAAATCTTCATGCGCTCGCAAACGAGGCACAAGGTGACTGGAGAAGCTGAGGTAGATCCTTGACGTGGATCAGGAACAGAGTGGGCCCCAGCACAGTGCCTTGAGGCACGTCACTTGTAGAGGGGTACCAGTCAGTTAGATGGTCGCCGACTTGTACCCTTCACTTTGTCCAACAAGAAAGTCGCGGATTCACCGGTGTAGTGAGCCACCAACACCACACATCCTGAATTTGTGAAGGAGAACCTCATGGCTGACCTTTTCGAACGCTTTACTGAAATCGAGGAATATCACGTCGACAGACTTCCCCTTGCTTATTGCCTTCAACCACTCATGCCTCGTCACAACAGGTTCGTAATGCATGAGCGGCCTTGCATAAAACCGTGCTGTGCGGGCGTCCGGACCTCGTTTGACTGTAGTAACTGCAGCAATCCCTTCTTCACGATTTTCTCAGCAACCTTTGCCAAAATAGGTGTCAGAGAAATTGGCCTGTAATTGTCTACTTTGCTAGGGTCGCCGCCTTTCGGAATAGGCTTCACCACCGAACATTTCCAGTCAACCGGCAACGAACCTTCGGACAGCGACCTGTTGAAAAGGTCAGTCACGATAAGGGAGATGATGGCCAAATGTGACTTGAGAGTCAGTGGATGAAGCCCATCAGGTCCGGCAGGTTTGGTGCCGTCAAGGTTGGCGAGTAGTTGACCTACTTCTTCAACGCCGCAATGCAGACTACCGCGTTCGGTAAAAGCGGTACACGTCGAACTAGGAACAGACACTTGGCCATTCGTAAAAACAGAAGCGTAATGGGCTGCCGACGCGGACGCACGCTCAGGGCTGGAGGTTATAGGCTGTCCATCCGGGTCATCCGGTACTGGCACATCACCTGCCGGCTTCAGGTGTCGCTCCACGTATGCAAAGATTCTCTTTGGGGCGGTCTTCGCGGCTACTGCTAGCTGCTCTTCGAAAGGTCGGCGCTTATTCATTTTTGCACTGTTGCAGAGGTTCCGCTGACTTTTATACCCTTCGTAATCATTGGCAGAGCCAGAGAGGAGGAATTTGTCCCGCAGTCTGCGCCGCCTCCGAGCCAGGTTTCCATACTCCTTGTCAAACCAATGAGGCTTAACCGGTCTAACCTTCCCACATTTCAATGGCACACGTTAGGAACAAAATGATGTCAATCTCTATTTTACACATATCCAACAGTCTCCCACAGATGCAGCATGCGACAGATACCAATTCATTTGGCTCGCGGCTCGAACTAGACCAGTAGTTGAGAGCTGATTGCAGCGGATGTGAATACGGCAAAGATAATTCCATATCAGCTATCAGTACTGAGTGGTCGCTCGTAGTCATGGGCTCCAGGATCCTAACCTCACGTACTCGTTGTTCGTAGTTCGTTAACATCAGGTGGAGACAGGACGGGGTTGAGCTTGGTGTTATGCGTACTGGTTGGCATATGTGTTGCGATGCACCAGTTTCAAGTACCAATCCACGAACGTTGCTTCAACCACACCATGTCAAGGCATCAAATGCACATCAGGTCACCGTATTCGAGGACAGTTAAAATCGCCCGTTGGTAAAAAGTGTGCACAACTCATGACGGTCCGAAGAATGGGCAGCCAATTCAAACAACGACTCATGGGGCTGCGATAAACTGCGCCCACAAGTAGTTCTCCGCGCCTGAGGTGGATGGAGCACCACAGTAGCTCACACAAACCATCGTCACTTCGGTAGGTGCTCACAAGTCTCAAGCAGGGAAGACCGGATGTAAAGTAAGACACCACCGTGGGCATTCTTTAGTCTATCGCATCGGAAACACAAGTAACCGTTAAGTTCAAGTTCCTGGGTGTATAACTCTGCATACAACCATGTCTCTGCGAGTCCCACTACGTCTGGCCGCTCAGACGCAACCAAACAACAAAGCTCATCGCGCCTATTCATAACATTGCGAACGTATGTGAAGGCTACTCGCAGGCCACGGCACTAGCCGCCGGGCGTGCTTGAAGTGTGAGCAACCTGATTATCCTGATTCGCATATTGTTGGAAACCACCCGAAAATTTACGATATGAAGATTTGTTTCCCCCTCGCCAGTGCGTATTTTCAGCTCAATGATGGCAGATTTGAGCCCCTCCCTGTCTATTGTGTCCAGGTATGGACGAACATGGATCTTCAAACCTTTCAGCCGATTTAGGCGGGATATGATCAGTCTTGGACTGGCTTCGTCCACAAGAGGAAAACTCATAGGCCGATTTTGTTGGTCATATTGCTTTTCAAGGCGGGTAATCTGCCTCACTTTTACTGAATCCTCACCAGCGTCGAGGAGTCTATCAATCAGACCCAGTAAAACTCGACATCCTGATCGTAGCGCACTTGGGGTGGTAGATCAATGGACTCCGGTGCGTGAAAAATCACGAGATTATAACGCCTCTGGTCGGAGGAGGTTGACCTTGCAGGGGCGAAGTATATTACCAGCCTCACGTGGTTTGGCTAACTGTTCAGTTACATAAGTTAAACGCCCAACGTCCCTTCCTACTTCCTTTCTCTGTTCTTTCCACTGGTCTTCAGCCCTCAGACCTTCACCTGATGGGGCATCACTGTCCGTTGGACACAACAAAAGTAAACAATTTAGGCCAAGTGCAACTGGGCTTCTCACAACGGTTGGACTTTGTGTCGGTGAGTTTACACGGGTAGAGGAGGACGACTGAGCCGAAAGCTGAAGGCTCTTCTGGCTAGGTTGTTGGGCCAAACACACGGAGCTGTTAGCAACGAAACACTGAGGCCTACACGTCGGCTTTACTCTTTATGGCTGTATCGTATTTCGGCAATTTTCACATATAGTTTAAAAGAAATCGTGTTGAATCTCGCGAAGACGATGAAACTGTCCAACTGATAATCCAACACATTAAACATGGTATTTAACTTGGCACAAAACACAAGTGAGGGCATTGGCACGGTATCCGACTAGCTTGGCGCAAGTACCACAGGGTGGCTGCTTCGACATTGTGAATAATCCGAAAACAAGATGGCGGCCAATCGACGGAGAAAATGGCGACAGCAAGATCGCCGAAACCAAGCGATGAAAAGTAACTCTGGTAGGAAACTTCAGAATCGGAAATGAAACGGAATTGTATCTACATTTCCACGAAATACTTCCAATGAATGCTGAAAGCCAACAAAAAGTGATCTTGTCAACACAGCCAAAAATAACTGAGCGGAGGCCGCTTGGTGTATTCGGACGATATCGCACTCATATTAGGCAGCACCAAACGTGCCAGGCTGCACTGGACCAATTGGCACTGGCTGTCGATCGTTTTGGTCTATGCTTTGCTCCATCGAAAATACTTATCCAAGATTAGCATGAACCCACCCTGCGCTGACGGTTTTTGGTGATCAGCTAGAATTCATTCAGGAATTCCAATAGCTAGACAGCTATAGTAGCACCCTTGGAATCAAAGCTGCCATTATGAACCGTATAGCACCACATGTGGTGCAAAAGCGACATCACTCACGCGCTGAAGGGCAGAGTTTCTAATGCAGCTGTCTGTTCAATCCTCTTATACGGTTGGAAACCTGGCCCATCAGGTCGACAGACATACAGAAGCTCGATCATCGCTGCCTTCGCAGCTTAGCTCATGTCTGGTGGGAGCACCGCGTGAGCAAAGAGCTTGTTCGGCTTCGCGTACTTGGTGCAGGAAGAGCGAGTGAACCGCTAAGCATCATTATGTCACTCACCAGGCTCCGATGGCTCCGATGGCGCATGCCATCACACCAATTCCCGCGGCGCGCATTCGTTAGGCATAATAAAACGCTCTTTTGCTACACGATAGCGGGCTGGTAGCTCTCCTGAACGATGTCCATCTGTTATTGGGGACTCGGCAGGCGTGCCACTGTTGGTTTTTCTTCTTTTCTTTTGTATTGCGGCACAAAAATTGAGGTGTTTTCCACCTGAAGCTAATGCGTATAATGATGGTGATGATGACGAAGCGGGTTAATTCTTCCACTTTAGGCCTTATGGCTTACGGTAGTATGCATGTCTTGATGAATTTGAGCCCAGAGATTTTCTTTGACATTATCGAGGTCTGAAAATTTTTCAACTCTCCCAGCCCCTCGGTAAAGACAGCTGAATACTGCTTTTGTAATTCCTTAAGCTTACGAACCTCGGCGACTGTATTACTACCGCCCGTGTTTGCGGAAATGTGCGTATCCAGTCCCTTCTAAGTGGGTTTGGCGGTCTTCCGAGACCACAAATACAGGAAGTGTCTGTGTCTTGTCGCCGTACTGTACCTTCTCCGAGCATTTACCAAGGACACGTATCGATTCGCCAGTGTACGTACGCAGAACCGCATTGCAAACGGACGAGGGCATTAGCTTTTGCACAGCCTTTTCCTTAAGTATCGTCACTGATGCTCCCGTATCAATTTCCATTTTCATGTTTTGTCCCTTAATTTAAAGCTCTAGGGTGTACGGTGCAAGCCACAGGTTGGTGTCTGTATTCAACCATATGAAATGCAAATCGGACTCGCTTTCCTCTGACTCGTCCACTGTTTTAATGGACTTCGTCCTCCGATAAGTCTCGTCCAAACGACGTTTGACCGATCTACATACTCGCACCAAATGACCAATCTTCTTGCAAATTCTGCATACTATCTTTCGATGTCGACAGTCCAAAGGACAACTATGGCGCTCTCCACAGTTCTAGCATACGAACGGACTGACGTTATTAGGTGGCTTTTTAGAGTTTCGACTGTTGTGAAGCAAACGCAAATCTGCTGGTGGTTCTTTCAGAATAAACGTTGTTAGTTGCTGAGTAAGGTTTGCTGTCTACCTCCAACGTCAGCGAAAACGCATCTTATGAAAGAATTTTCTCCTGGGTATTCCGGTCTGAAATCCCAGAGCTGAGGCACTGGAGTAACATGGTCTCTTTAAATCTAGTTAGCTCAGTTTCATAGTACTTACAGTTTGGTACCGTCTGAAGTGCACTAGTGATCATTTCGTGTACACGTTAGGCTGGTTTCTGGGAGAGTTTGGAGAAAAAGTAGCTAGCTGTAAACACACTTTGGCGAACTCCCCAAAAGGCGTTGAATGTATCCACGGCACTGGTTATAGTAGAGCAGATTTCGTCAATACGAAGGGCGTCAAAATACCTCTGCCCTTCACCCCCAAGGAATTGTCCTAAAAGTTCCACTTTATCTTTCTCCGAAAGGAACACTGATGGATTCTAGATGGGAAGCAAATCCGAATAATCAAGAAAAGATTTTCGCCATCGATTCCAATTGTCCAAAGGCGGTGTATCGGTAGAAAAGGACAAGAACATTTGTGTAGTGTTCGGCGCGGACACGTTATCCCACCTACGTCGTCAAATGTTAAGGGTAGACGTTAGCCGTAGTAAGTTGGCACCAGAAGGAAAACGTGTAAGAAGTGTAGTATACTCAACAATAACGCGGAGCGGACTATAGCAGCATTAGCGCAATTCTGCGTGCCTATGTGCGCATGCGAAAATCAGTACATTTTGTAACAGTGTCAGTCACACGGATCGTTAATCAACACGTGACACGGAACTATTCCACTCTCACGTCCCCGTTAGGTTAGTTTATTCGTGCACAAAAGACTTTGCCCAGGTCATACCAATAGCCTAAAGTTGTGCTCATTCAACATAGTGGTTAGTTGTTGCATTATATTCTAAAGCCTACCGTTCACAGTTGTTTTTCTAATATCCAACGCTGCAAAACACGCGGTTTTGCGTTGTTGCCAAAATCGACACACCG
>CALYDF020005522.1:0-14267 GCA_944474145.2 Dicrocoelium dendriticum | reverse complement strand
TGCATAAGGAATTGAGCAAGACCATTCTTAAAATTCGATCTTAAGCCCTAGAGACGGCCGCATTATGATTAATAGAGCAATAATGTGGCTTTGCAGTACATGGGCCATCTTTGTACTCTGGTGCTATTATCGAGTTTTCTATTCTGGAGGGAACCATTTACTAGTTAAATAGAGTGTAAAGACGTTTACCATCTATAAAGGCATGTTTTTACCCCAAAATTTGATAACAGCTGGGGGGGAAATCATCCGGTCCCCGCTGAAACCATAGTTTTATAGAAAGTACGCTCCTGAACATCACTCAGGCTTACGGGAATGTTCGAAAAGGTTTCATTTGTCTTCCGTTTTAGAAGAGGAAGTGATATGTTGGTATTTGTATTGAAGGTGCTTGGATAATATGTCTTAACTGCTTCACGCATTAGACTTACATCATCCGTTTGTGTACTATTTTCTAGTAATAGGCTTTGAATTTCGTGGTAGTGTTTTGGATACTGCTTTTTAAGAGGCTTTACCACAGTTTGTGCCCTTTTTGGATATTTTAGCGTTCTGCTCTCCCCAGCGATTTTCGATTTCTGTGATTAATGTTCTACCTCTAGTAGGTCCTCAGGCATAGGTGTTAATGTGGCAAAGTCATTATTTTTACCATATTCTAACCCAAGTTTCTTTATTTTAGTAGTACTTTTGATACTGATTACCACTGGTATTGGTGTTTACCTACAGTCTGGGTGCTAGTAGGTCTGTACGGGTAGAAAGGTTGATAATAAATGCATTTGCAGCTATGGTTGGATCATGTTTTACGAAGGATATCTCCCAATTCAAGGCACCGATAAGTCGTCGAAAATGACCTAGTCCATAAGGTGGATGTGATGAACGGGCTTATCAATCACTCGCTATTCGTTTTCTATTTTGGTATTCATGATACAGAGCAAGGTATTATGATTACAGCCTGTTAGTGAGTTGTGAAAAGTTACAAAAACTGACGGGATGCCCATGGCGAATATCATATCTATTATATTGGCTCTGCTCGTGGGTATATTGACATGTTGAGCGCAACCACTGATTCAAATCTTCCGGATTATTCCTATTAGACACCCGGATGTCGATGTTCATGGGGTTGTCAAATCAATATGTGACAAGTTGAAATCACCACATATAAAATTATGTTTATAGTAAGTGTTGGAAGCAGCGCTAATAGCTTCAACTAACTGTTTAGTTTGGTGGCTTGTAATTCTAGGAGACCTACAAATACAACCGAGTAGCAGATCGCTGTAGGGGATTATTAACCATAACGCATTTTCTAGGTCATTGAGAGCCTGTTGATCGATGGGGATGACAGCGATATCGTTCCGGATGTATATAACACATCCGTATCCGCGTTTACTCAGACGGTCTTTCTGAAATTAGCGATGGCCAATAATATTAAGATAATGGTCGGTTATGCCAAAATTGCACCATGTACCAGCGATGAAAACAAAATGGGGATTTTTATGAAAGACGAAGGTTATAAAAACAGATGCGATTTTGGTAGGAGAGAGCGAATGTTTAAAACAGCAGAAATAATGGAATATATCGAATTGGGAGAGGCTGGGAGGATTAAGTGAAGCTGTTTACCAGCAGTGATAGGGGTGGCGTGCCGGGAATAGGCATTCGTGGTTTGAGAGACTCAAGGTTGTATTGGTCCCAGCGAAGCAGGTATTCTAGTAGGAAAATCATCGGGCCTATCGGTGCGAGTCCCAGAGGTGGGTAAGGTTAAGTTTATGGTGGACCGAAAAAGGATTTTGAGGCCGTTGCATGGGAGAGAATGGCGGTGGGGCATAAGCTAGTGGTTGTGGAGGTTGAGCACCATTATTCTATTGAGAAGGTAACGCCTTGGAATAGTCCCTTTTTCTGTTGCTGGCTTCAATATTATTTATAGCAGTATGCTGAAAAATTATTATCTGAAAAGAGCTCTGAGATAGGAATGTTGTCAATCGATGTTCTAATACTGATCTTACCACTAGGTTCAGTGTCGCTGGTTGAACCACGGAATCGTTTGCTTCTCCTTGACTGATTTAATGTTTTGCACAGGTTCTTTGCTGTGGCTTGTTTTGGCGTCTTTGAATGTTGGGCACTATCATATTGTAGTGTAGGAGAGGGATGCTCTGGTTTATGGTAAACTCTCGACGGTGACGTGTCAAATTCAGGATGCGATTTACCGAGTGGCGTTTCCTCGTTGTGTCCTACAGATTCAACGAAGAATTTCGCTCTGCGGTGCTGTACTGGAGAGGGCACCCGTAAGACTCACGTAATATCTTTTATACGTTCATTACTTGTAGATGAAACATAGGAGATAGAGATGACGTCCGTCTTCATCTCGGTATGACTTATTATTCGGAGTCATCTAATATTTTTCGTTAACTTAGTAGGTGCCTTACTGATTAGTGTACTATCTGCATGGATATGAGCTTTAGTGGAACGAGAATTATTAGGGGATACCAGTGGTCTTCTCGCAAGGTCTACGTCACTGACAATTCGAGGTCTTATTAGGTGCATATTTGTCACTGCTGGTGGTCTTTCCTTAGTAGCAAGGCGTCTCCGTACAGTGTTCGGTCATCCTTGACCATAATGTTGTTGAACTAAGTGCTTACAGTAAGGAACCGCCTGGACCTCAGAAAAGTCGTGGCAGTTGTTTCATCTGGGAATTTTAGAAAAATTAATCAGGAAACTTTGTGTTTACTTTTTCCGATTTCGTTTAATGCTGCAGGCTGTGTGGAGAGTATTTTTAACTTTTCTGTACTAGGTCTTTCAGGTATATTGGATGAAGCTGAATACAATGAAGTTCCGTGCTATGATAATGGTGAAAGCGGCTTCCAAGCAAAGTATTACTCTCTCTGGGACAAACGAGCGTGCTGGTGGTACGGTTGATTTTCTAAGTGTGATGGATGAGGCTAGATGTTTGGTTTGTTCCATACTTGGAAGGGTAGATGTATGATAAAGTGCAACTCCAGACTTGGTTACATGTTGGCCGAGACGTTGGCTGCACCGTTGGAACCAAAAGATGGGATGAAAATGCCGATTACTCGCTCAATAGGGGAACTGCCATGCTAGTTGAACATAGCCAAAGCCTTTGGAAACGCCCTTAGCAACATGGGTGGAATGGTCCGTGGGACGATACGATGCTGGATTTGCCTCTACACCGGCACAATCATGACGGAGTTCCATCTGGAAACAACAATGGAAGACTGGGAATTCCGTCTTCTGATGTTGAGATCCCTCTCGCTGAAACAAGCAGATCTACCTGCCTGGCGAATCCCCCAGATATGTGGTTCAGTCAGTTTGTTTTCACTGGCTCAGCTGCAGTGGAGCTTTGTAGTGCTAACCTGCACAGAAAAGAAAAACCGAATTGATGCACTCAATAGCCGAACGTCCTGACGTCTGATTGCAGCTGTCGCTAGAACCATCGGATTAACGCTGTCTCTCCAGGGCTTCGCTACAGCCCAAGCAGTATATGGCTCAAGCGTACGTAGCCAAAATTTCTACTGTCGTACATGGGGGTATTTCGAAAAAGAAGTGGTGTTTTATTTACAAAGATTTGCTCTACCCATATTATCATAATAATTTCAATCGCTACGTGCCGCAAGTGTGTTTGCAGACACAGCACTTCTTCGGCTCACACATACTGCCCGGTGCACTAGCCACAACCGAGTTGTAAATCGGCTCGATGAACTTGTACGACTGCGTGATTATGCACCCTAAACCGACCACTGCTTGTGGTTCAGGGCACTGCAAGCTGTGTTTGACTGTGTTTAAGGTCAAATACTTAACTGTGACTCAGATGGCACCAGCTTTGTAGAACCGGTTGAACCTTGCATGGAACGCGTACGTCGTCAGGTACGACAAAGAATAAGCGGATGTTTTCTTTCGAAATACAATAATGGATGACCGTGAGGGTCATGAAGATATCCTGGTCCATTACTTTCCCCTGGTCATCTGAAAACGTGGGCGCACGTTCAAGAAAACCTCATGGAAGTAGTAGGGGGATTTATTAAGTTTTGTATAATTTCGTCGCATTTAGACACAGGCGGACAGTCACCACACATCCAGGAAAGCGCTAGACGGCCGTTTCGTCCTATTAGGACTCGTCAGTAGCGCGCACCCGCCGAATCCTGCAGGATTCGAACCCACGACCTTACTCTTGCGAGTCAGCGACTTGTGTCACTGAGCCATGGGTGACGGCAGCGGACCACCATGACTGATACCTAACTGCAATATAGCGCGGCTCATCCTCCACTGTCTTGCATGTTGTGAAAGTGCAGGTCCGCTCCTGTCGCCCATGGCTCAGTGACATAAGTCGCTGACTCGCAAGAGTAAGGTCGTGGGTTCGAATCCTGCAGGATTCGGCGGGTGCGCGCTACTGACGAGTCCTAATAGGACGAAACGGCCGTCTAGCGCTTTCCTGGATGTGTGGTGACTGTCCGCCTGTGTCTAAATGCGACGAAGTTATACAAAAGCCCCATGGAGTTTGTTGCGTTCGAAATTCAGTACCAGGAATATCCCCGTTTTTGTTTTTTGGCAATTTGGGGCTCCCTATAATGTTATGATGCTTAGATGCGAAGACTTTGAAGCTTATCACATTATATCCCATCTTGCGGAACTCATAATGTCATAGCAGATACTAAGCAATCAGGTCACGTATGTCTGCATCTTCTGAAACGCAGATAGAACACCAACAGGAAAAGTAATTGCTTGAAATTATGTTAACAACATAAGTCGTCTTGATTGTGGAAGAACCTATTTATAACGCTTGTGATGGGAGTCATAGAAGAGTGCAAAGATGGACCAACCGAGCAAGTCAATTGAAGGTGGGTGTAACGGATTCGATTACTGGACACAGATTGACGGACATGAGTATAAGTTACTCACTTTTGTTCAACTGAGTCAAAATGGGGACCTCATCGACTCATATGGGTCGTTAGTTTTGGACGTGGACTTGCAACTGATATGTAGGATTTTGGCTTGACAAACATGTAATTTTCACTGAGCTGACCCTACCGTATAAATGCTTGTCGCTGAAGTACTGAGTTCCGCAACATCACCTCGTCTACCAACCCTGGAACGGCCTGCCAATCTAAGTTGGTTGTGCTCTGGCCTTAACTGTTTTCAAAAAGCTTCTGGACATCACTGTCAGTTCCCTACACTTTGTTATATGAAGGAATACTATGGAACAGATTCCGGCTAGCATTTTGGAAGTATAACCTACACGGGTGGATCTAAATCAGTGCAGGCGACTGGGCAAACAGATCATTCTTTACAGGATGCAATAAACTTAAGTATTTACTAGACCGTTTTACTAAAGGATATCTCATTCCAACAACACTCCTCTCGCCTCACCGATAAACATTTTATTTCATCCACATATACAGTCCCTGAACTTATATTCTCCTTCTTTACGAGACCTGGTCAATGAAAAATGAACAATGAATCTATACTGGTTAGGAAGCACTATAGTTAGCAGTTCTCCTGTCAAAAGAATGAGCTTATTGCATATAATGCCGTATCCCTGCACTCCGAGTGTTTCCATAACTTCAATAGGCGAAAAAGTAAATCTAATGCATTTCTCTGGCGTAGGATGGAGAGTAGCGTCAAGTACCAAATTGTAAGTAGCGGAGTGCATCATCCAATCGACTTTTAACTATGAGTATGGTAAGTGCAGAAACAACCGATTCGTAGTGAGCGTTCCATGGTTGCAACATGAGAATGGAAAAGCAATTTCTACGGCACTCCAGTAGGCTGTACTGCTCTGCTGATTGCAAATAGTGGCGTCTAAGCCTGCTGTTACTTCTGAGTTGCACATATGATTTAGATTGTGTAAAATTAAGTATGCCATAATCAAATAACCACTTATTAGGCGATACCTCTGGCCGAATACTTCCAACCGTTTCAGCCTCTGAAAGTGTGGAAGGCAGCGCCTTCCAATGTGTTTGGAAGTCCGACGTTGAGTTTGGTCCAGGGCAGTACGGTCGTGCTTTAACCATGGCTGCCAGGCTTGGACTGAATATTCGACATGGGAACGAACATATGCATTGATTATCGGTCAGAAAGTAGAAGAGATCGCGTTTCCTAAGCAACAGCGTGTGCAACCCGGAGGCGGAGATTCAAATAGTTCACTGCGGTGGGTTCTTTTTGTTCTTAATTAAATCGCATAGTTTCCGGGAGTTGCCATTTTTCGCCAACATTATATTAGACGTGGATTTTCAGTTAAGGATCAAAAGTTAGCACCCATTGTCTAAGCTCCTCTGATTTTGATTCAGTGTTACTTACTTCGGTTTCATTATCATGTCTACACTAAGGACACGCTCCATGAGGAAAATAGTATTATGAGCCAGGATTCTTCCATTTTAGTTCAAAATCTGAAACAACGAACTAAGGTACCTTGCACAAAGAATGGAAGTAGTAATAAATAAAATACCCGAAGCAGTGTAGGCACTGTAGGAAATTCCCTTGGACTACATGCTGACCTTAGAAAGACACCTGAAAAATATCCATCAGTAGATGAAACTGCATACGCTGAACTTGCATCAAAGGTCGACATGCTCACATCGATATTGCAACCTTTGCAGAGCCCATCTGTCTTATTTGAATCGCCCCCAAATATTGATAGAACGAACCTCATGAAGTGCAGTGTGCTGATAGACTTCATTTCGACCGAAGTACACAATCGAGTACGCTGTTCACGCAATGCTGTGGTATTTGATGTGCCAGACGAATTACCATTAAAAACTGTTCAGAAATTGCTACTTACTGCATGCGGTATGCAATCTTGTTGGTCCAGCTGCATCAGACTACGAAAAAATGTAATGCGTTATGCTTGTCCCATACTTTTCCAGTTTCAAAATGAACTTATCGCTAAACAATTCATTCAAAAGTGCAATCTCATTGTGTTTAATACGACTTTCAAAAGTCTGAAAGTTATGGAGGACAAAACCCCACTACAACGCGAGATAAGGAGGAGAACGTCTGAGGTAAAACAGAATATCCAACAGCCATACGGCGCCCCTCACCCAGTTGATATTGCTCCACTTAGTGGCCAGCACAAGTGTGAGGATTTTACTCCGCTTGCCTCAAATAGAGACGAAGCGGGGAATGATAAAGTGATTTCTGAAATTAACAAGGAATCACATGAATATGCGGGCCACTCTATTACATTAGATGCTGTGTCCGGTAGAACACCTAATTCTCGCCCTACGAAGCTAAGGTCAAAGTCAGATGCAAAATTGGTTACTGGAGGACCTCCACTAGGCCACAGTTTGACGGATAAGCGAGTTAAGCCGATCAAGCCCAAAACGACTACAATCCAAAAAACTAGTGATGTACGTGGTGCTTCCTCTTGGACAATCAGTTCTGGCAATCATATAAGGTTTCCTAATACTCTTTCCTGTATGCTAAGTGACAACATTGGGGATCAGCGAATAACAACTGCATTATCTGATAAACCCCAGCTGCATGCAAAAGCACTACCTCAAGTCTCGAACTGTCATGTCCCGCCTAAAGTCTGCTTTGGCCAGTGTCCAACCTCATCGAGAATCTCAATGGATCCGGTCAAATTGATTGATAGTAAAAGGACGGTTGACCTAGAGTTATCGCATGCATCATTGGCCGACTCTGTATCGTCATTTTGTTTGGAAAGACGTACACCCATTGATCATAAGGTGATGGAAGACGTGCCGCTATCTTTGCACCTTACACACGGTGTAACATTCGATAACCCAGTGTTGAACAATGTTCAGGAATCACTCTGGCTGACGATATCTGTTAATCAGCAACAGCTGCTTATGGGATGTATATACAGCGCGCCAGACGGCGGCCAAGAAGACCTAGAACTTTTGGCGCTCGCATTTGAATGCACCGCTGGCCTACCATTTTTACATAAGATTATTGGAGATGATTTCAATCTGCCTTCGATTTCATGGTCCATAGGAACCGCTCCTTTGAAATACCACAATCTTATCTCCTGTATCCAAATGAATGGTTGGCAGCAACAAGTCTCTCAACCTACCAGAGGTGAAAGTACTCTGGATCTCATTTTTTCATTGGGCATACGTGCAATCAGTGTTAACGTTCTTGATGAATTTCCTGGGAGCGATCGTCGCGTAATCAAAAGCTGTCTAAGACTACACATGGCCGATGTACAGAAAAAAAGCATTATCGTCTGTTCAATTCTGTCAACTGGGACTCATTCAAGGACCTTGTTCGTTCGATGAATTGGGATAAATTCTTTCTCTCTTCAGGCCCTCAAAATGCGACGGACCTGTTTTATGGTATAATCGGTTTATGCATCGATTCAGCAATACCATTAAAATTTGCTTACCAAACCAAACCTAAATCGGATTGCAAGGCATTGAAGGCAGCGCGAATGCTTCATAAGATTCGTCAGAAATTCAAGTTAACTACTGACTTTGCGCTATTATTACAGCAGTCAAAGCTCGTGGAAGAGCAGAGGCATCAACGTGACAAAACTCTCATTCTGGAAGAGTATAAAGCTCTGAATGGCCCTAGCAAAACAGCTAAGCTAGCCAAACTCTACCGTGCCCGGGGTTCGCGTTGCAGTGACAATCTCAATTTTATCACCACGCCTGATGGAACATACTGCGATGCACCAGGTGATATCTGCGAAGCTTTCAGTGGTTATTTTGCCGAATCAATACTCACTGAATCATCAGATACACCAACATTTATCATGCTGCACAATAATGTAGGTCTATACACAGTGGAATTTACTTTAGCGAAAATCACTGGTCAAGTCGCTTGTTTATACTCCTCAATGTGCGCAGGCCCTGATGGGATTCCCCCATGTTTAATAAAAAGCAGTGGTAGTGACTTTCTTCTGCTTTTGCTCAAGGTCTTTACACTCTCTTTTAACAACGGAGTATATCCTACTCAATGGAAAACTTCTGTTGTTATCCCGCGACATAAAATCGCGCTGTCCACGAGGTTAAAAATTTTCTTCCCATCAATCACACACCCATCGTATCTAGAATAATGGAAAGGATAGTGAAAGATGAACTATTTATATTCTTGAACAAAGCTAACAGCATCAGCAATCCGCAACACGGCTTCATGCGAGGTCGATCCTGCGCAACATGCCAGACTGACTTTTTAAACCACACAACGGCTGCCACTGACAACGGAAACAGTGTCGTAATCCTGCTCCTGGATATGCAAAAAGCCTTTGATGGAGTGCCTCACAGGTTATTAAACAAACTAAAGGCTACAGGCATTGCAGAACCGGTGTTCTGTTGGCTGTTTTCATATCTAATTGGTAGACAGCAGGTTGTGCGCATAGGCGACCATTTCTCTAAACCGAAAGCAATCACTAGTGGAGTGATTCAAGGGAGTGTTCTTGGTCCACTTCTTTCTCTAATTTACATTAACGATATATTCCAGAGAATAAGAAATGGTGTTGCATTTATCTTTGCTGGTGACATTAAAGTTATCTACTCACAACCACGTGCAAATACTCAGGAAGCCGTACGTCTCATTCAGGATGACCTATCCGCCCTTGACTCCTGGTGCCAACTGTGGCAGATGTCATTTGCCGTGGAAAAATGTGAATTTTTTTCGTACAAATGCCAAGTACCACCAGACAGCTTACTACTACAAGGTGCCTATATCTCCCAATGCAAAACAGTTCGCAACTTGGGCGTGCGATATTCAGTTACGTTTAACTTTTCTGAACACTGTGACTTCCAAGTTTCGAAAGCCATGAAGACCATCGGTTATATCTGCCATCATTTTTACCTCACGGAATCTCGCATATCGCTTTACAAAATATATGCATTGCCGTGTATGGAATACTGTTCCATGGTACAGTCTAACCTACGGAAATCTGACCAGCACGTTCTTGAGAGGGTCCAGAGACGCTTCACGAAAAAGCTATGTGGATATTCCTCAAAGTTGACATACAGAGAGCGATGTGATAAACTTGGATTTGACCCAGTTTGGCTTCGGATAATGAAGCTGAACCTATGTTTTCTTTACAGAATCATAAATTGGCAAATTCGCAGTCTTGAAAACGGTGTTCACATATCTGTTAACAGCAGATACCCAATACGTAACAAAGAGGTAAAGGTCATGATTCCAAAATTTACTACGAGAATCAGAGAATGTTTCTTTCTAACTCAATACTCAAAGATTTGGAACAAACTTCCAAGTGATATCAGAACATGCTATACTCTTTGCAATTCTAGGCTTGCTATCAGTAAGCATTTAACCGTCCAAAACGTGATTAAGATGTTCGGGACATCACAGTCCCTAAATAACGCATTCGAAAACGGTATCCGTGGTGCCTGAATAAATTTCCGAAACATACACATAACATTTCGGACAACAGCCCCTTTCTTTAGATTTTTTTCGCGGCCCAAATATCTGTCATGTGATTGTGAAGAATACTGATTCATTGGCAGAACAAAATAGCAAAACGATTCTGATTACTCTGTGTAACCTAATTTGCCATTGCGCCCATGTTTATCACTGAAACTGTATTGAGGAAATACCATGGAAAAGTTGTACCATTATTTGATCTGTTTCTTCTATGGAACAGCTTCTCGCATCATCGAGGAATATACAATTTAGTTACTTATTTATTTATTTGTCCGAATGCCCGTCGTAGCATGCCGACGTCTTGGTTACCAGTTTGCGATGTCTGCGGATTTCTTGGAACGACCGAAGTTATCCTGAACACGCAGGCCAATGGCGCGTTCGACGGATGATCGCTGCAATACTTATGTTCGTAGCTTGTAAAAATAGATACTCTGATGTTGTGTAAGGAGTAACTTGCATTTGCCCGCGCTGGGTTGCAGCAGATTTTGGGTTGACCACTGATTTACCATACCTAAGTCACATTGAAGTAAATTCCAATGGCATCCGTCTGAATCCGGCACCATGTCTTGTTATCGTCAGCAAACAACAAACATTTGAAGGGATTGTCCGTGAAAGATCATTGATGAATACCCAAAGCAGTCGTATCTCTAGTACTGATACTTGCGGCACACCAGACTCGATTGGTGTGAGGTCAAAAAAAGAACTCCGGACTATGACTACTAATTATTGTTGCAGAAAAATGTTGGCGATTCAGCTGAGCAGAGGGCCACCGAGCCCGTACTATTAGAACATGGAAAGAAGAATCCGATACTCTAGACCAAGGATCACCAAACTTTTACACCGTGGGCCGTATGACTAGAGAAAAGGCTATGGCGGGAAGGATAACCTACGAAAAGTATAATGTGAGCTGCATAGTCATTTTGCACAATAGTTGCGAGCCAGAAAATAAACTGAGAAAATATCAAAATAAAACGTGTCACTGCGTCCGCTTTGCATTTCTTACAACTTTGGTGAAGACTGACTTACAAGACTTCTGAACAAGAAAACGATACTGAATAACAAACATTATAGAAACAGTAAAGAAACACAGGAAAAACAGTGAACTTGCGATTACTGGTGGAACAACAGCTCACCAGAGGTATGCGTATAGTTCATTGGTCCCTTCGGTAATGGAATATATCCCGGGAACTTTTGCATTCAATATATATATATATATTGTAGAAAGTAGAAGTCACGATTAAAATTCACGCACAATAATGTGCCTCGACGGGGAATCGAACCCCAGTCCACGAATTTCCGGTCCGCTGCTCTACCACTGAGCTACCGAGGGCTGACGATTAAATGCAGAAGTCATGTGTTAAAATTTGCGCACCTAATCGTCAGCCCTCGGTAGCTCAGTGGTAGAGTAGCCGACCGGAAACTCGCTACAAATCCCGTAGGGTGATCAGTGCGAAAATCATAGAAGTGTGAAAAATTCAATGGAAACCAATTCAGTAAAATCGTTTAACAACAAGTCAATACAAGCTTGTGGACTCTCCGAGTTTAAAGTGTCAAAATAATAATCCACTATAACTCCGGAGGGGATCATGAGGTATGGAGTATTTGGTTAAAAGAGTCACCGCCCCTTGAAATTCGCATGGGGCAAAGTGTTTGAGTTTGAAGCGTCAAAATAAAAATCCACTGTTGAAATTTGCGTGGGGGGAAAATTATTTTTAAAGTATGGATTTTGGATCTCTCAAAATTAGACTGTACTATGGGAGATAGTGCAATGAAGTGAGTGCACTATCAACTCGATTTTTGAACTCGATCAGGTTGGGTGCACTGACTACAGATGCTGGGAGAGCATTCCAGGCTTGGCAAACACGCACGGAAAAGAAATTCCGTCGACATTCCAAACGGCTGTACTGCACTGCCAGCTTCAGATGATGGTCTCTCAGGTTGTTGTTGTTACTGAGCTCCAGCAGATGGCGGCAGGTATGATTGGGGTCTGTCAGAATCTGATAAGCCAAAACCAAATCTCCCCGTAATCTTCGATATTGAACACTAAATATTCCGAGCGATCTCAGTCTGTCTTCGTAGCGTAACTGGCCTAAACCTTTCACGTTCTTCGTTGCGCGTCGTTGAGATTTCTCTAAATCAGAGAGGTCTTTCCTCAGCCACAGCTGCCAGACTTGTATTGCATACTCCACGTGTGGTCGTATGTATGCACCTAGAAGTTGGTGAAAAACGGATGGATCGAAGCGTCCAAATGTGCGCCGGAGAAGACCCAAATTTCGAATGCTCGCATTCGATGCTTTCTTTGCCTGGGCTGAACAACCAAGGTCGGACTGAATCAAGACTCCTAAATCCTTTTCCTCAGCAGCTGTGTGAAGCACATGGTCACCCAGTTTATAGAAAAATGCTCATTGGTGACGTAAGTGTAATACTCTGCATTTTTCTGTGTTGAGTGGGAGTTGGTTCTGAACTGACCACGCATACACCTTATCCAGATCCTCTTGAAGTATTGCGGAGTCGTCTGGTGTATTGATCGCTCTCCAGATCTTGATGTCGTCGGCATAGAGTAGGCAGTCGAAAAGAATGAGGGCCGCTATGTCGTCAATGTACATCAAAAACAATCGTGGCCCAATACCGATCCTTGTGGTACACCACATTCGACTTGGATTGGGTGGGACAGGGACCCGCGCACTTTTACCTCTAAGCTGCGGTGGAGAAGAAAGCTTGTGATCCATCCTAGGAGCGGATCACCAATGCCGAAGCTCTGAAGTTTGCAGATCAGGATTCCGTGGTCTAGTCGATCGAAGGCCTTTGAGAAATCTAGGTAGACCACGTCCACTCCTGCACCGCTGTCAATTAATTTGGTCCAACTCGATCTTGCTAGCAGCAGATTTGTGGTGCACGATCGATTCCGTCGAAAACCATGCTGTTCTTGTGCAAGGACCGCAGACTCTTGTAGATAGGCTGTTAGTACGTCAGCAACAATAGCTTCCATAACCTTTGACAGGACCGGGAGAAGGGTTAAAGGACGGTAGTTGGCTGGATCATAACGGCTGCCGCCCTTGTGAATTGGGGTTATGATCCCACATTTCCACATCTCGGGTACATACATCTGATCGAAGCAGCGTTGGAAGAATCGTGCCAGAGGCTCTGCTAAACTTTCTCCCATTACCGCAAGGGGCTTAGGGTGAATGTTGTCGATTCCAGGAGAGCTGTGCTTACGCATACACAACAACTTCTTTAATACCATCTCCGCCGTGAAAGTTATGTGCGTAAGTTTTGGTTGTAAAACAGCTGCTGACAAAGGAACAGATGACCAAGGAATGCATTGTAAGTTCGAAGCATATTGCAGCCGCAAGGCGTTCGCCGCATCCTCCGTAGTCAGCGTCATGCCATCTGGCGTTTGAAGAGGAGGGATTCCCCGTTTCACCTTGCGCAGGTTGTTTACATGTTGGTAGAGCAGCTTATGATTCGAAACCATGCACGCCGTCAGGTGCTGCTGGTATGTCAGTTCATCCTCACGAACGAGTTGAGTGCAATGATTACGTTGAATTGCATAGGCCGTCCAGCTCTCCGTGCTCGGGTGTTCCTTATAGATACGCCAGGCCGAATTCCTCACTGCCATACATTTCCGTGTCCTACTTCGCACAAATGAAACAGTCTTCTTCGAGTGGACAACCTTAGTTTCGGATGCCTCTTCGACGAGAGTGCTAAATTGGTTGACGAAACGTGGCCATGCGATTGTCGGTAGTTCGTCTGTCAGAAAGTTCCAGTTGGCTGTAGCTGCAAGTCGAGCCAGCTCATCGTACCGCATGATAACTCGGCTTTCCCGTGTAGTATCCGCAGGGTATTCTGCGTAGCATATATAACCGAAGAGTAAAACTGCAAGAACATCCTTCAGTTCAGGAGGCGCCTCC
>CALYDF020005521.1:0-14275 GCA_944474145.2 Dicrocoelium dendriticum | reverse complement strand
CTTTCTTTCTCATATAAATGTCTAGTGAGCCATGCGCTGTGCCATTTGGGGCCACTACAGAATCGACGACGGGTCCTGCAGAGAATTAAGACGAGCCGGCGCAGCGTTTGTAGGCACGCTGAATTCGATTTACTAACCGCGTGCTTGCATGCTGCGTCTCTTTATTTCAGGTGGTGGGTTTACAGTTGTTACCTTAATGTTTTTCTTTCTCATATAAATGTTTACCCGTTCTCTATTCCCTTAATTTACACACCTCGCCTAAGGCAATTGTATTCGATTTCCGTAGCATTTTTGTGTTCGTGGCATTCCGTGAACTATATTTCCTGACCTCGTGCACTTAGCTAGGATTTGTTTGTAAACAACTTATTACGTATGCTATTTAATTAGGGTTTATGTCACCGTTTCCTTATGCATTAATCGAGTTTTTCTCTTTTTCTTTTTTTTCTCTCTCTCAAGTGATTGGCTGTTGTTTGACATCCCCGGTGTGGCTGCGCTTGATGTGCATGTTGACAAGGTGCCTACCTGTCTATTACCCACTACGTCGTCCATACTGGCTCCAGGAGACAGTTGGTCGTTGCTGGAGGGGACGGGGTGCACGGTCCTTGTGGCCGTGTTAGGCTCGAAGAGTGGTTCCATGCACTCAGTGTGGAGCGGACTACGGTCCAGCCACCGCCTTCTGTGCGCTTGATTCCCCAAATACAGTGTGCTTGTGTTTGCCTGTGAAGGAGTGTGGGCCGGCTCCGTTGATGAAACGTGGTTCCCATCCACATGCCTCCCGGTCTTATTCCTTCGGGGTTATACTGGATATGGGGTATGTGTTTGGAGCTGTGGGTGGTGCAGCGCAAGCCATCCATGGTCCCTCTGTAGGCGCAGGCGTCCTGTGGCTTGCCACAGTGACAGGCAAATCCGAAACCGGATGCCGCAAACCATGTATGTATATATGTGTGCCCCATGCGGAGGCTGCTGTTGCATTCTTGATGCTTCTTCACCGCAGTTGGGCTAAACCAACTTACACTTAAACTAGGTCTCTTTAAGCTGCATAAATTTCATTCCAGTTTTTTTGGTTAGTTTTTTCTATCTGATAGTCTTCTATTTGCTGGCCCCGTCGCTTACGCTAACTGCGCTTATCTTCGGTAATTTTGTTGCGTTTGTAGCATTTTTGAGTAACTTGTGGACATTTTTTCCTTATCGCGGATTCATTGCTAGCCAACTTACTTCATATGCTAATTTAGCGAAGAGTTATGCCACCGTATCTATATGCATTATTGGATTTATTTTATTTCAGCTTGTCGTTTAAAGTGAATGGCTGTTGCGTGATATCCCGGGTGTGGCTGCGCTTGATGTGCATGTTGACAAGGTGCCTACCTGTCTATTACCCACTACCTCGTCCATACTGGCTCCAGGAGACAGTTGGTCGTTGCTGGAGGGGACGGAGTGCACGGTCGTTGTGGCTGTGCTAGGCTCGAAGAGTGGTTCCATGCACTCAGTGTGGAGCGGACTACGGTCCAGCCACCGCCTTCTGTGCGCTTGATTCCCCAAATACAGTGTGCTTGTGTTTGCCTGTGAAGGAGTGTGGGCCGGCTCCGTTGATGAAACGTGGTTCCCATCCACATGCCTCCTGGTCTTATTCCTTAGGGCTTACACTGGATATGGGGTGTGTAGTTGGAGCTGTGGGTGGTGCAGCGCAAGCCACCCATGGTCCCTCTGTAGGCGCAGGCGTCCTGTGGCTTGCCACAGTGACAGGCAAATCCGAAACCGGATGCCGCCAACCATAATGCGGAATACGGCGACAGATTATGACTTAATATATGAAGGTGAAATATTTAGCTGGGCTTATGAAGGCCTTCCAAATTTATCCTGTTTGCTTAGGAAATCGCAACTAAATCGACCTAGAAGGACATAAGTAAATAATACCCTTCACTAGCACCCAGAATAAATGATAATCATTGCATACTGTTTTCAAAAGACCCCTTTATGGACATATCAATACAGGAATGGAAAATGATCTCTATAGGTAAATCGTTGTAAACGTCGGATATCTTTTTCTGTATGTTGTCAACCATGCACATATTGATGCACAGAAAAGGAAGTTATCATATGTAACCCACTTCACCTGCGGATAGGTGGGGGCCACAGTGACAAGCGAATCCGAAACCGGATGCCGGCCGACATATATATATATATATATTTATATATATATGTACCACTTGATAATAAGTAAATGGAGCTTGTTTTTGAGGACGCGAGGCACGGCTTTACAGGCATGTAACCTATGTACATAAGCATGATTAAATCTGATTAGATAGATACTGGTATGTATGTGTATATGCATATTGATATGAATGAATATGTATATACAAATGTAAATATGTATGTATATATATGTGCATATATATATATATAAAGATATTTATTTTTGGCTTGCATATATGTATACCTCTAGATTTGCAAGAAATTACTTACGTGTGTTTTCGTTAGACTAGCCACCGGGCACATGCGCCTACAAAGGGACCATGGGCGGGTATTGCTTCACTACCTACGGTTTCATCTACACACTCCATATGCAGTGTAAAAGGACGGAAATCAGACCATGAGGCATGTGGATGGAAGGCATGTTTTTTCAAGTTAACCGGCGCATACCCCTTAACAAGGAAAGACATACACGCTGTATTTTTGGGAATCAAGCGCGCACAAGTCGGTGGCTGGATCCTAGCGCGCTGTACACTGAGTGCATTGTACCGCTAATCGAGCCTCACACGGCCACGAGAACCGTTCACCACGTCACGTACAGCAACCACCAACTGCCCCAGAGAGCTAGTGTGGACGAGATAGTTGGTAAGAAACAAGAAGGCACCTTGTCAACAAGCACATCCAGCGCAGCCACATAGTGATATCAAGTACCCGGTAATGCTTGGTACGTACGACAAGAAATGAAAATAAATCAGTGATGCATACCGAAAGGTGGCATAACTGTTATCTAAATTAGCGTATGGTGTCAATTGGTCAGCAAGTATATCGCGATAACGATTACGCGTACACGATGTATTTGGAGGTGATACAAAGGCGACGAACTTTTGCAAGAAAAGCGCAATTAACAAACCAATGATGTCGCATTACTGGAGTCCGGATGACAGCAATCTGCACACCCACGTCGCATTATACACTGCGCAAAAGTGGTTGCAGAATTGTTATTCTCTCACGTTAAGTGACACTGCGAAGGTGGTGGAATGTGCATGTAATAGAAGAAGGGCAGCGGTACTGCACTACTTTAGTAGATGTCACATGCGACTGGAAGGAAGGATTACCGTTACGGTAAGTTATGAAACATCGGACCGTCCACTCAGCCGTATATTTAAGTCGGCTGATGAATGATCCTGAGCAATACGTGGGGGCAGGTAGTGTGATTTCGAAGGTAATGCCCCGATGGAGTTATCGAATGCAATGCAAAGCGATATCTGATCGTTATCGTGTGCACAAGACGTGAGTACGCTCTGCTATTGTGTGTCACTGGGCATACCACTGAGGCTCTGCTAGATGAGGGTTGATATCAAAGTACTGGTACCTGTGACGATGTGTCACTGAATAAGCACATGGCCGCTGCTGTACGTGTGTGGAGAGGCTCCGGAATGGTGAAGTGTGCAAATGGGCAAGAATCACCACGGTGCTTTTTGGCTAGGCCATAATCCTATTCATGCATGATGATTGCATGCAAGCTGATAGATTCCAAGAAACAAGCATTGTACCAATTGCTTGAAAAGTCTGCAGTCCTCTGGACTGCATTAACCCGTCCTTGTGATTATAATTGTTGCTGCAGACCAGGGGCATCATTCCTAAAAATCAGGGCACGTAGGATGCAGAGAGATTAGTAGGGGGAAATTAGTTGTTGGAAATAAACTTATGCCTGTCATAGTGTTACGGTGCTAAACGTTAACGGTGGGTGATGGAATGTAAGCACGGCACAGGTAGTAATGGGATGTTCACGAAAGCTTACAAACCTTTGGTATTGCAAACAGTTTCCTTGACTTCGATGTATCCACTGTGGCACAAAGGGTTATGGGGCACACTGCAGGCAGATGATGTTTAAACCATTCACAAATGTTCCTGACCTCGTGGGTGATCTGCTTCATTGCTTGTTACCCACGAGTCCAGAAGACTGAGAAGTGGTTTCTTGATCCTTGAATCACGTGGGGGACCATGACTGTGGAACTGCCTCAACAGGTACCTGCAATGGAAAGATGCATGAAGTTTAATGGCAGGTTGATGTCGATGACTAGCAACGGTGCGCACGTGTTGACTTCGCTGAGACGGTGTGCTAGATCGAGAATACAGGCATATGGATATCATGAAATGGTTTATCAGAGGAAGGTGACCTCACGGATACCAGGAGACACGTGTGAGTTATATATAACGTATGAAATCCACCTTATTGTGTCGCGTAGCACTTCCTAAAGTGGATGGGATTACGTAAATGACGGGTTGACCTTTCTGCAAGTTACTTTCTACGGAGTACAGATGCAATTAATTCGCCGCAGTGAGCCCGACTTGTGCTTCGTAACCCTACATGTGACAGTGATGTGGCGCCGCTGCCATAGCTGAGAAGATTATGTAAACTGATTGCGGTTATTCATTTACGGTTCCTGATGTCCTCATCCTTAGACGATATTCGTACGACTTCCATCGTTGAGGTTCCATCATCCTGGTGGCAAATTTCGGAATCCGTTCTATACACATCATGTCACTCTTGAAGGTATGGTGACGAGGCCTGACCACGACACTGTATATGTGGCTAAACGGCTGCATCGCGGGCTTCTTCACTACATCGGAATGGTATAGATCCCATAGGAGACGGATCAGCAAGCGGTTTATCACTAATAGGCAAGGGTTGACATTTATTGGCATTTCGTAGGTTGATTATGAAGGTAAGAAATTTGGCGAACAACAGCTTACTACACGAATCCCTGACGCCCCATATGCACTTAATAGGCACTGGAACCTACGGGGAATACTGCTAAAACCGGATAGAACCCCGCTGCGAAGAGGAACTTGGCCTACTGGTTGCGTTTACGCGAAGGAAGAAACCCGTGGGAAAAGAATCACGGAAACTAAAGACATATGCGCAAGAAGTTGTAACCCAGGCTGCATCTTCCTGAATCCATTAGGAACTTCATTCGCATTCCTCACAGCGGTTGACATACCGTCGTGTGGAAAAGCCCTCAAAAGGCGGAAATAATAACGCCATTCGCTACGGAAACAAGCATACAGCTTAACGTTGTAGGTGAGAAGCCGCGGTGGAGGTTAATGGTTCGTTACATAGGCGAAACAGCTGTTATGAACGTGACGGACGTTTGGACCATTCAGAAATGTTCACCGCAGGGTGAGTGAGCGTGTATGTAGCTCTGAACCCACCAAGGGTGAACACTGAGAAATGGTTTCGGAAGGCTCATCAGAGGCCACGTCGAGAATAGGAACTGAATATGAACGGGGCATTCGATAAAAGGGCACGTAAGGCAGTATAATCATGTAATGTGGTTATAAAGAAATGTGACATGAAAACATGTCGTGAAGTACATGGTGATGAATATACCCATGAATTTGTGCATTACTCCGGGGACGAAGAGACGGTCAGAGTGGACGTGCATGCCAAGGGAATATGCCCCGGTTCTGAAAGCCACGTGTTACAGCTTAATACACCAACCTGACGTCCGAAGAATCATTTCGACAGTTGCACATGTAAATTGTAAGCATACCAGCAGTGGCTGGTCACTGAAGTAGGCAGCAGCGGTTCTGTAAGGGGAAAGGTGAACAAGCAACGCACTTCTCAGAGGTGCAACGTGGTCTATACGCCGCAGCACGTTACACGCACGGAAAGCAGTAGTGACGCATCATTTCAGTAATCATCACAGAGAGGCTTTCTAAAAGGCATCTGTTAATATCCTATACCCTTACGGAATGTGCAACGGATTACATGAGGGCGTCACATGTGATGTCCTCGCAGAGCGGTGCTTCAGCGCCACCTATTTATGAATCACGGATAGACTGCCGTAGCAAAAGCGTCATTAGCGCACACAATGCAGTTACCGTAGGTGAAAGGAAGTACTTAGCGCGTAACCGTGACCTAGTTGCTGACCATCACATCTGGAGTCCGAAAAGTAGCGGCGGATAACCATATAGGCAGCATGGATTGAGCAGTTGTCCAAGCCAATTATTAACAGGGGATCGACTTACCGCACGTGCAACGGAATGGATAGCGGAGGCAAAGTTGACGTGCAGACGAACGAATATCGCCGGGTTAACAATATTGGCAGTGCACATGGACGGCTTCTCTAAAATCCACAAGTTGACAAGGGATGAATTTACCCGTAAAACGGGCTACGTAGCAGCGGAGAAGGTGACGTGTAAGGTGACCAGCAGTAGGGGATCAACTTTATAGGCAGCATCCATTGACAGTGGTCCTAACAGTACATTGTTAATAGCGACAGTGCTCACCAACCGCAACTCTTGGTCCGGCTACCTATTTGTACAGCCGTCGGGCTGGGGCCGGACACGAACTCATGTGTCTCCAGCAAACGAGGTCGCCCTACGCAACCAACTGCACTAGTGATTACAGTACAGATCACAGCAGATTTCAGATTAAGATGAGGACTGGACTAAATTCCGTAACAGGTTGCCAAAGGAACTTCGTCTGAAAGCAGTAGGAACACCATAACCATTCTAATGACAACTCAGTAGAGGCGCAACTGCCACTGCAAACACCAACTGTAGGACTTGAATCGGCCACGGTTGCAACATTAGTTATAACCTACAGAGGGACACAGCACAGCACAAGAAAACACCGGGATCCGGGGCATCTGATATCTGACTATATACCAAATTCGTCTCGAGTGTCTGCAACCCATCCAAAAAACGATTAGTCGCAGACCCTTTATTGATCGGCGTAAACTTACTTGCTTCACTCACCCCACATACCACAAATTTGGTCTCCTCGAAGCTCTCAAGCATGTACACAAATGCCCAAGGTCTATTAGCAAAGTAGTTGAATTAAACCTTCGACACGGATCAGCAGCTTGGGACCGAAACGCTATCACGGAAACACGGTCGCGCTGTGAGATAACGGATGCCGAAATCCCGTTTAAAGGTATGTCCGTTACCTGGAATCATCCAGCGAGCTAAATTGGTGGAGTAGCTCTCTACTTTTGTAACAACCTGCAGTGTGAACACATACATGAATCGGGAACCGATGTACCTGACTCCGTTTGGTGTACCTTCCAGCTGAGAGGGAACGATCTTTGCCTAGTGGTTGTAGTTTACCGCCCACCATGGTCTACACATCAGATGGACTGCAACTTGGTGACTATTTTGAGGCAGCTGATAAACAAGAAGTATTGTCACGTTCTAGGAGCCGGCGAATTCAATGTACCTGCGCTAGAATCCCGGGCCATACCAGCAGAACAATTCAAAGCAGCTCTGTTACACCTTGTCACACTTTTTCCGCTTTATGGCCATGTCACTTCGCCCACCAGATTCAGGGGGCATAACAGGGGTTCCTTTTGGGACCGAAGATTAAATAAGCAAGAACTGATGATGGTGAGAGTGATAGTCGATACTCCTCTAGGCCGCAGTGATCAGGCGGTTTGGTATTCCATGTACACTTGCTATGCTGAATATCCCGAAGATCCATCTCAAACAACGGGAGGAGCGCAGGCAAATTCAGGGACGTAATTCCACGCCATTCAGCCGAGCAACGCCATCACTACCTATTATGCGACTTGTGGATATACCAAAAAACGAATAGGCGCCGGCCCCTGTGGGGTCGGCGTAAACCACACTGGAACAACCCTATCATCTATGCCTCCAAGCCACTGCCCGCCAGCAGTTCATGTTAGCACGTGGAACTGCTTGTACACCAACGCTTTATCGCTACAAAACAAGGTGTCCAAAATCTCTTCCCTTGCGCTGGACACGCAAGCTAAAGTTATATGTATAACCGAAACCTTGTTCTGCCCGGACGTTGTGGACGCCGAGGTACCTATCACGGGATACGTGCTCTTTCGAAACGATCGTGAAAGCGGCAAAGGCGTAGGCGTAGCTGTGTATGTATCAGACAGTCTCACATGCGTCCCTCTCAAATCTCCGGAACTACTATCTCTTCCAGAATCCCTCTGGATTCGCGTCCGCGGCTCTTGTTCCACTAGTCTCCCTCTTGGAGTGATTTATCGCCCTCCCTCAGCTGCGCCAGAATGGCTGCAGTGCTGGAACGCCGCCCTCCGAGCAGCTGCTTCAGATTTGGGTGCCCCCCTACTCGTCGCAGGTGACTTTTATTTCCCGGAGATAGACTTTACCTCTGGCCAAGCTCGCAGTCAGCACAGTCTAGGCAATGGGCGTGGCATTTCACCTATGCAGTGACAATACAGTCATCATTGATCAACCTGCTTGCCTGTGAGGACCCATGAATGAAGCTTCAGATGCTGGAGGCAATGCGTGGGAGTTGGCTCAGTGGCGTTGCAAAATCAAAAAGGAAAGCGTGTGGCATATCACTTAACCTGTGAAACAACGGTCATCATTGATGACACTGCTTACCTGTGAAGAAGTCGGATAGAAGGTTCACGTGGCGTAGGCGATGCGTCGGAGGTGGCTGCGTGGCGGTGCAAACTAAATAGGCAATGGGCGTGGCATTTCACCTATGCTGTGCAACAGCATGCTTCATTGATCCGACTGCTTACCTGTGAGGACCGACGAATGAAGCTTCACATGCAGGAGGCAATGCGTTGGAGGTGGCTCGGTGGCGGTGCAAACTCGTAAAGGAATGTGCGTGGCATATCACTTAACCTGCGAAACGGCATTAATCATTGATGACATTGCTTACCTATGAAGAAGTACGCTTGAAAGTGAACATGCCGTAGGCGATGCGTAGTACGTGGCTCAATGGCGGTGCAAAATCAAAAGGGAATGCCGTGGCATATCAATCAACCTGTGAAAATACAGTCGTCATTGATCACACTGCTTACCTGTGAGGACCCATGAATGAGGATTCGCATGCCGGAGGCAATGCGTCGGAGTTGGCTACGTGGCGGTGCAAACTCAAAAGGGAATGGGCGTGGCATTTCACTTGACGTGTGAAACACCACTTATCATTGATCACATCACTTACCTGCGAGGTCAACTGAATGAGGCTTCACATGCAAGAGGCTATGCGTCGGAGGTGGCTGCGTGGCGGTGAAAACTAAATACTCAATGGGCGTGGCATTTCACCTAGGCTGTGAAACAGCATGCCTCATTAATCGCACTGCTTACCTTTGAGGACCGATGAATGAAACTTCACATGCAGGAGGCAATGCGGCATACCGTCTGCAATAACACAAATGGGCACAATAAAAAGTACAGGGAAATTTTGCATGCCTGCAGCGCCTGTCATCCTACCCAGTTCATGCAGCTGCCACAGACACTACGTTGAGCATGAAAAGCAAATGAATTCTTCAGCAGCAGCATAGCACACACATGAGGCATGGTACCATTTTGAGCACGCATCGCACATCACCCATTGCACCGAGTCCCCGCGATTTTCCACATCCTCCTCCTGTTAACATACTCCGCAGAGATCCTCTGAAACCAAACCCTGGGTATAGTGCTTCCGTTTCACGGGGACCTTGTAGCCGGAGGATGTGCAAATGTGCAGTTTACTGAAGTCTTTGTCCCTTAGCGCACTCTCACTGGGCCCACCTCCACCACACGGCACTTTAGGGGCGATTTGCGCTTCCTCGACGCAGTGGTGGAGGTGGATGGACCGGGTGTCGCGGTGGCAATTTCAGAGCTGACTTCATTTACATGCGTCACTTCCACCGAGGCAGGCACAATCACCTCCGACGTGCTGGGTACCTCCGACGCTGCGCCAACATGCGACCCTCCCGGCGTGGACAACCCGCACAACGTCCGAACGTTGGCCTCCTGATCTAAATGAAGAGAAACAGGGCACCTGGACGTCCTAGCATACAACTGAAAACTGGCTTCCTTTTTCATCAGAAGCGCAACCATTTTCAGGTACATAAAAGCCGCGGAGAAGTTATCAGATCCATAAATGCACAACTGCGTGCCAACGTCAGCCAAAACATCTTGAGTCTTGCGAAGCTTCATGCTGCGGCTTACAACCGCATCGGTATCCCCTTGCTGTTGGTCTCGAATCCGAACACCGCCATCCGATGCAACACTGTCTGAGGAGGCTGCGGGAGGTTGCCGGGGTGTGATCCACCGACATCCATGCAGTATGGCCTTCGCCGAGTGCTCGTGAAGCGAAGCCACATAACAAATGTGAGCACAGGGGAGCCACCACTGCCGACTAAACCCGCAATCACATTCACTGCCCTGTATGATGTATACTCGGCGGACTTTCGACCGAGGGCAGGTTACCAACCAATATGGGCCATCAGACCGGCAACTGAGAACGGTATATGCATGGAAATGAACTACGAAAACATTGCCTGCGAAATCAGTCTGCTGTGCAAAGACACAAGCCACTGAGGACACCTCCGATGGAACCGAAAGTAAGCTCATGCACCGCCTAGCTATCATGCTGTACCTTTCGTGCACGATATTGTTCACCCTATCCACCACGCAGGTGAACAGAGTTAGTAAGGATGACCTCTCGGACAAATACCGCTTCAGATGCTTGTTTTCGTTTTCAACCCTGTGGGTGGTGTGGCATCCAAAAAGGACAACATCCCTTAGTCGGTGAGCCGCCCAGCAGTCTACATGTGGAAGCCATGTGGCGCACAAATAGCGGTAACATTCTGGATTACCACCACGAACCGCGTTCAATACTTTTTCAAATATCGACGCATCGCGTGTGTATATGAGGTTATGAAGCCACGCGCGCAACTGCACTCGTCGACCATCAGAGATCCAACGTATCCGACCGCAACGCCTAGCCATATCGGCTTTCACATGGAAGAGACAAAACACAACTTTTGCGTTGGGATAATGACGTCTAAACGCCCGCAACTGAGCAGCACACTTATGCACCACCAAAGTTTTGCAACGTATGCTGTTAGGCACCATCTCCCGCATGGCCTCAACCGCTTGCCCATAGCTGTATGACGTCTCATCAGGTAATAGGGTGTAGAAAAACGAAATCCCCAGACCTGTGACGTCAACGAACATGCAGTGCCACAATCTGTATCTACCATAATTCAGTTGGTGCGTTGCATCGCACAACATAACCTCCCCATAACGCTTCACAATACCCCGAACTACCGAGGGAGCGAAAAACACATAACGAATCTGAGTGCCCTCAGACAACAATCGGCGAGCACCGTGCCGTTCCAACATTGCTGCCACCTCCGATACTTCACATGACGTCGCATTTCGATGACGAGTACGCAAATTGCTCAGGTCCGCACTGGTCACACGTTTGCCGTATTCATGATAGATGAAGCGACGCAAGGCAGGTGTGCTATGAAAACTATCCATCAAACGCAGAACCTCCTTCTCCTGCACAGGAGATAGCCGACGATTGCGAGCATACAGCCACGGATTACCCAAGTGGAAATCATGACTATGGGTCATGAAGTAACTTCGTACCACATATTTTCCCTCCTTCAATACCACGGGAACCGCGCCTTGCATTTGTAAGATTGGTATCTACAGGCGTTAGCCTACAGGTGGTACAAATATCAACTTACCACCTGCCACGCGATCCCAAACCTTCACAATGCACGCAACGGTACTGAATGTAACCGTAGGCGTCCACATCCACCAACTGCTTTCGCCTTCCACGCTGATACGCCGCAGCAGAGATAGAGGTGAATCGGGAAAAACAAGTCGCCGTTTCAATCTGAAAACGTAGCAATTGCTCCTCCATGTCTTCCACACGTTCATACTTCCCAATGACCCAAGACATGAACAGCTCACTATCATTCACAAACAAAGCAATAGCGGAAAAAACAAGTATGGCCACCGAAATAATAAAACACACAGCATCCATTCGCACCATCATTGGTGACCATTTCTATGGCATCATAATTGACACACATGCACTTTCCCCACACAGAACTCAGCTATTTTCACCTATTGCACATTCTTCCCCCTTGGCAACGTCGCTAGGTAACCACATTGCTATGTACCATTTGTACCACGGAACGTCCCGAAACAACACCATTTTTTGTTACGGTAAGCACACGGTCTCTGCGGTTAACGGAATGTTGCATATATGTGGTAAAATAATTAAAGCAAATATCAACTCCCATATGTCTAGTATTGCCCTGTGCGTGTTGTAATGTGAAAAGTAAAATTAGATCGCCTGTTTTCATGGATGTTGTATGTAAGTAATTCGCAGTCTTTGAAGTCCGATTGAGACATTGGATTTCCGCAACTTAAACCCTAAAAACTATCTACTGTGACAAGCTCGTCGCCACGAGCGTCCATAAAGAGTCCGTGGGTCTTCTTTTATGCGTCTTATCGGCGTCCTGTCTAGATGTGGTTAGACGCAAAAGATAACACAGACAGAATTTGCAGCAAAAAGGTTTTGAAATGAATGCCAACTAGTGCCCATTCAACCAGCTGTGCATGCTGTGTTGCAGAAGTGAGAATACTCAACTCGCGTTATATACGTCTATGTATCGATGGTGAAACATCCAAGGGTGTAATGCATGCAGCCATACTTGCCTTAAAATGCGCAACACTAATGCACTATTATTACGTAAAGCAGAACATATTCACTGTAAAGTATAAAATATAAACATACTGATTCTTAGCCCGTTTATGAAAAATACCTGTCGTCCACTGCGAGTCTGGTCCTGGCCTACTTAATTACTCTCCTAGTCTGTCGACAGGAGTGCCTCGGAATTTTACTGTGGAACACATTAGTAATATAATGAAAGAAGTACCACCTGGGGTTATGAGTTTCGTGACAGTTGGTACATCATCGTAACCACGTTTAAGTGGCTGCTTTAACAGCGAAGAGTTTGTAACATCACAGGAAACTTATGCAGGATTATGGCACCTAGGGTTTGTCATTCTATCCAAACATATGGACTGCGAGCCCTCGCATTGAAGCTTACTTTTGCCCACTCGCGAAGCAGCAAAAGGAGACCAAGATAACTGACTTTATATGTCCATGAATGTTGTTAGCTTATGGCCTAAATCCTTATCGGCGACGTTTATTGCATAAATGCTTTCTCTGTAACCGTACTTTCTGTCAGCGTAAGTGAACTTTAGAGCACCATGAGTGATGAATAATTCGTCACTGTGGTGGTAGGCAACCACAAGTCTGTAATCGATTTCCGCGTACACTTGACGGAATATGCATCCCGTCAGCGCGAGCAGCGAAAACGTGTGCCATAGTGTGAGTGTCATAACTCCCTAAAGGACCAAAGTTTTGGCCATCAGCAGCCTAAACGTACACCTTATGGACGAAAGTTTGGTCACCCAAAATATATTTCAACGCCCCCTAAAATTCCGAAATGAAATGTTAAATGTAAAAGGATCGTAAAAGTGATGCCGAAAACTACCCGCTAATTGGAAGTACGCAATGCAGTAGCCGTAAGGCCAAACCCTAAATGATTTTGAATAACTAAACCTCGACCAAGATTAAGTTAACTTGGATGACTTTTAGTCAGGCAGTAGGTTTTACCTGATGCCATCTCACCATATATCGGGAGTGTGCCACCGTTGGAGTCTCTATACTACGAGCACAATCCTTAGAGTCAACTGCTATTACAACGCACCAGGGTCCAATTACATCGAGAATAAATGTGCCACTGTCGGAGCCGATGTACAACGAGCACGAGCCTTGAAGCCGTGTGCCATTACAACCCACCTGGGTCCTATTACATCGGCTCCACATGTGCCAATGGTGCAGCCTTTATACTACGAGCACCAGCCTTGGAGATGTGTGCTAATACAACCCACCTGGGTCCTATTTCATTGGCAGCAAAAAGCCGCTAGCCCAGTTAATTGTTAAAACCGCTTTAATCTTGAATGAACGCCGAAGCCGCGATAACAACAATGGTTTGTACTTAACAGAGAGCAGTGCGAAAAGGTTCAGCGTGGTTCATTATATCCGTGCCTTGGACGCGCATGTCCCATGCATGGTATCAGTACACAATGTCGTATCCATCGGCTAAAATATAATAATAGTGCGATCTTATAGCCTATTGTCAGGCAATTGCATAAGAGTTTCCATCTGAACAAGTTTTTTCCTTCTCAGCGTTTTCGTTGCTGTCGACGTTTTCATGTCGACGCTACAATAAGGGGTAAATGGGAGGTTAAATTGCACAGTATAGCG
>CALYDF020005520.1:0-14277 GCA_944474145.2 Dicrocoelium dendriticum | reverse complement strand
TTTTAACTATTAATGTGAAGTTGTCAGTTTATTCGGCGAATTCGCCAACATAAACTGCGATCTTGTGAAATCTGTGAAGTGGTTGACGTTGGCAGAATGGGTAGGATCACCTAAATAAATAAATAAATAAATGGTATATTCTCTGTAAAACCAGACGCACCACTAAAGGCATGATCAAATATGCATAAAAGCGTAGCTTCTTTGGAATAATAAAACATTTCGTTTTAATGAAAGGAATAAACGAAAAGATGTAGTCCATATGAGCGAGCATATTGTCAGGTAATAATCAGATCAAGAACCATGATGGTGCTGTGGCGCGCAACAACGGTTGCGTCAAGATACAAGTTGGGGGTAAATTTGCCATGTAGTGATCCACGAGCACAGAAGCCCAAACAACGTTTAGTGCAATCAATGACCATTACGAAGCCGGGATGTTCTGTACTCCATTAAAGCATTCTTCATAGTAAAATCAGTTGTACAGGTTGGATGTAGAAGGCTGAGGACTGCGTCAGTGTGAAACGTACAGCTGTGACTTTATTTTGTGGCGAGTCACATCCGCCACGTTGCAGTGTTGTTAAGCAAACATTTTTGGCTTTTATGGTGATAACGCTTGCCAGGCGAAAACCCACCACGTCCTGGTATGGCAGGTGGTGGCGTGTCCTATCTGCCAGGTCACATTGCTTTTAGGCAGGCATTTGTAGCTTATTACAAAGAAAACTCTTGCCAGGTGGTTTACCGACACTTCCTGGCATTCTGCCGCAGAACCTTCTGTTGGGGCGGGGTAAACCCCTACCAATCAGCTGGCAACACGTAAAAGTTGTTTGTCTAGCCAACCTAACTATATAAAACATACTAAAAAGGTCAGTTACCAGTGCAAAGCAACATCATTACACGATGTATACAGTCGCCGTTTCCTGCAGTACGGTGCATCCTGACAGCATTTTCGTAGGTGTATGGCGGTTCCGAAAGCAACGCCGCCGTGCTTGTGGCTCCAACCAGCCATGTGCTGCTGAAATGGTTGAACGGTTTGACGCAGGCAGCTTGAAAAGTCACCACGCAAAATCCATTCGTAAACATGTTTCTGCAAATGGTAAACTTAAGGGCAACGATGTTTACATTTATGGCATTCACAGAAGGTTAAAAGTTCGGTATAAGGGACCACCATTATACAAATTAGCCGAAGGTGGAAAACCCCTCAGCCACTTGCCGCAAGACATGAAAAGGTAAAATGGCTTGCAACGGACGCATGTTAGCTCGGCTGCCGCTAACGGGTGGGCATCGTTCCGGGGAGCTACCAGTCTGCCAATATGTTGAATAATAAAAGGTTAGTATACAAACTTAAATCACGCCAGGAAATGTGGTGGTTGTTGTAGTAGACGCCAAGAGGGATTGCAGAGAGACAAAGTCACTCGCAATAACTTCTTCCCTTCTACCCTGTTTTACGCACCACCGGTTACAGATCCGTGGACACGGGAGTTGGTGGGTAGGCTCCCATTTTTGGTTCACATGTTCTCTCAAACTTGCGCACCGACCAAAAAGGTGAAAACCATAGCCATGTTGATAATCATTCTGTTCATCAGATGAAATGCATACTAGTTTCATACATGCCAGCAAAGTTATGCAAGAACGGTACAACGACGTGTGCATCAGACGGTTTTATTTTGGTGCATTTAAGATCGATGTCATCTTTGAAGAAAGAAACCCTTCCTTCCCTTAATTTGCTCGTCAAAAGCAAACCCATAGCATTAGGTTTTATTTCTCGGGGTTACACGTCCATTGACACCCTATTACAAAAGTTGAAGAACCTAAGGGCCAAAAATCGCCTAAGCGAGGAAGTTTACCTAATACCTTGGCAACCTTGTCGAGAAGTATCGTGGATTAAGTGCCTCCCTTGCCTATGTATGCATCCTGCACATTCATTCCTAGAAACTGCTTTCCCGGCTTGCTTCCACCACAACAGATGGACACCAGGACGTTTGTTTGCTCTATTATACATTTCAGTAGCTTTACTAGTCGATTATGTGCATACCTTGGTACCACTTTCAAAGTGTACAAATTCGATGCAAATTTAACAACGGTGGAGCCACCTAACCTCCGTGATGTTTAAATTTTTGCACCTGATGAATGCGACCATGTTCATTGAAGGTCAGCCCCTCGGACCCATACATTTGGAAGCAAACGCGTATAAGTACCTTCAAGGCAGGCTCAGTGAACTACGCTTGCGTGACGTGCCGTACGTTATACCAAAGTATATGAAGTGTTAGGTGTAGATCGATTAAGCTTTTGTAATGAGCAGATTGCAGCATATAGAGCAACACTAAGGGACCGGAATAAGAAACGAATTGCCTGAATTCCAATGCCTTCAACCAGCGTTAAACTTTAACTCCTCGGCTGCGACAAGTGTAGTCCGGAAGCCAGCAACTGCAAATTTCCTGCAGGGCAGCCTCGAACACTGATATGGTGTCACCTAGTAGCCGACATTACTTGGCATTCGGCGCGATACATAACTGTGCCATCCACCGACGCATTAAACCCAGAAACACGGCATGCATAGAATCAGTAGGATATGCGCTGATCTTTTCAACCGACAGTAGTACAAAAGGGATATCTCCGACCTTTTAACAGCGCAGAATCCACTTTTGCCCATTGCCGGCATATAGTTATCGGGGAAGTAACCTTCCGTTAAATAAAAGCACCAGTCGCAACCATATTAACCAGATGTGACTTTAGTTCTCTTCACAAACGTCCTCGGCAGCACATCGCATTACGCCGCGGGCAGTAGAAGCTTGGCCATAACGGCGTTGTTGGGGCAAGTCATGCTTTATCATGTTATTCGCTAGATTCCGCAAACAGCGGAATAAAGACTGATTCATATCTGGTGGCTAATTGGCTCCATTATAGATTTCAACGGCCATTAGAGAAGAAAGTTTCGGAGAAAGATCGCAAAGATCTAGGCCGGACATGCTTCGTGGATAATGCATAAATTTGAGAATCCATTCACATGAACCTGAATGAAATCCTCTCGCTTGGTGAAACATGTTCCATTCTTAATTCGGTTGGCAGAGCTGTAGCCAAACCTTGGTGAGCGCAGGTTCCTAGGTGTATACTGATGGTGCTGGTGGAACGTAGCATCCCGGTTAGCGTGTGATAGTCTTTCAGCACACTATGTTGAGAGCGCGCAGGAAACTGAGCAGGCCATGCAAAGCGGAGGCAGTGAGGCGAAACCGTACGATCCATTGTCAAAATACTACTTTATGGAGTCTGCGGTAAGGTAATTCCTGCCACTTGGGAGCATGTTTAACCTATCATGCAGTGCTGCCGTTATTTGGTACTCCGGAAACTTGGTGGTAATTAGAAAATACGGTAACTTTAATTGGGGGATAGCGCACACAATAAGTTTCTAACAGCAAAGTTGGGGTTTATTCATTCATAGCAAGTTCTGGGCGAATAGGTGGCAAAGTGAATTGCACCTGAAGGTGTTTGCTGTGACGAAAGCAGGATGCGGCTGCTGTCAGTGGGTATAATTTCTACGGCTGAAAGCCTAAGGCGTGCCCTTATGCGCCTGCTTTGCACCTTGCTACTACTGCTTAGCCCCTAAAAGAAACAATTTCATAAACAGGTCGCACAGCAACGCTAGGATACAACTTATACCGGATAGTATATAAATCTGCAAGTGCGGTGTCAAAAGAGACCGGGGCCTAGTAGCACATCTACACCTCACGGTAGACCGGGGACAGATGTGTAATTTAATTTGCGCTTCAGTTCAAAAGCCTGGTTACGGTTAATGAAAATAAAGTACAGTTGAGCTAAAGGCTCTCGCATTGTGCCCGGCCCAGGGCACCTTGTTAACTCATTGCCTTCGGTTAGGCTAGGTATAAAATCATGCAATGTATGTGGTGGTTGCACTGCCGTTACTAATTTAACCACAAATATTTTCCCACGAATGCTCCACGGAGCCCCAAGAAACTTATTCAGGCTATACTAACAGGGACCTTGTCAATGGAAAAGTACTTGGTGCTCACCGTTCATCCCGTCACGGAGTCTGTCAACAAACATAAAAATTGGTTAACCCGATGACTGCGATTAGCAGGAATTCGGATTAACCGTGCATGAACAGCAGACATTTGAACATCACTTGCATTTATGAAGTACACCATCGACCCGGGCCAGGATACAAAATGTAATACTACACACCCTAGCATGTTTAACTATATGTAACAGGCTTTGTCTTGTGGTCTCGTTACAGACATCGTGAGTACAAGTTTCTTTCAATGAAGTATATTCCATAAAGCTCGCGAACTCTAACCGGACGAAAGCAACTGCAAAATACTAGTTGCTTCGTCGTTCGTGTCACTTATTTTCATTCATTTGTCAGTTTTTGATCGTTTACCAAATCTGTTAAACTTACGATCGGGATGCTATACATTTTGGCACGTATCTGATCATGCATCCTTTAGCAAAAGAGTAACCACTACAACCATAGCGATTGTCAGCATGCAGTCGGTTTAAGAAAAAACAGTCCTTGACCAACGGCAGGCTTCCAAATGCGAATGATTTCCTAATCTAGTGGCATGACCCAGTATAGCGTAGGGCAAGCAATGCGATGATTCCTAGCCGTTGGGTGTAGATAATCGCTCTGAGCAACCACAACGGCGACGCACTCATTAGACCGGAGCGACAGCACAGAACCAAAATAGAAGGTGAAGGTAATGATCGAGTTAATTTAAATAAGCTGTACAATACTGAGGCTAACGAGAATAATAAAATACAACAGTAAAGAGGAAACGTACCAACGCTACAGAACCCTCCCTAGGGCTTGCTTCGTAGGGGGGAGCGCTCGATGGGCGCCCGCTTTCATAAGCCGCAAGTTGAAAGGGACAAATGACGTTACGTCCGGAGCGTGTAAGCTTAGGAATATCAGGGTTTGGGACAAGTATGGACGGGTGAGGAAGAAACACAATGGTCGCAGATAGGCTGAGTGGGAGGGTGCTTTGTAGCAAAGTCTGTTAAGGAACACAACTAGCAGTAGGTTGCTGAGGCGCTGGAAGTTAACCCTATGCGGGCTTCAGACTATCAATGCTGACGGAAGCTCCACAACCATCCATGTCCAAGAGGAAGTATTCCTCGTTAATTGTGAAGGCTTTGAAAGACCTTTGTAAGGCGGCGTCAATGGTTTACAGACGGTGTCGATGCGCACAAAGTCAAAATGACAGGTGCACAAATCGGGGTGAATCCGTTGACTTCGGGAGTTATTTTGAGGTGGTTTTGCACGAACGGAAGTAAACTGTTGCTTCAAGCGTACAACATAAGAAGTGGGGTCCAATTTGCCGGTGACCCTTGAAGTTGGTGAGCTTCCACCAGGAAGTTTGTGTTGTGCTGAAGATTACTTTGGTTGGACAGCATCCGATGTCACCGTTTGCAGTGTACCGAATACCAAGAACCGTGATCGGTAGCCGTTCGGACCACTGCGCGTACGACTGTGTTGCGGTGAGTGCAATCCTAAGCTGTGGTTCGAGGCGTTCCATTAGCCCGTTAGCGGTGGGTCGGTAAGTCATTGGACCACCAGGGGTGCGATTGTGGTCACGGCACGGTGCGGAGCTGAACTAAGGACCTCTATCGTAATGAGGGTGACAAGGGTTTCAAGCATAAATAGCCATGATTCGTGAACCTACTTGCGATTATTTCGGCTGAAACGTCTCGTAGTAGCATTGTGCAGGACCAAGGCATAAATCGATCGACACATGTCAGCATACCGTAGAATCCCAACTTCGGGTGGGCCACCTAATCTACTGAAGCGCCGATGCGCCACCCTATATCATAGTTGTTGGTTCATAGTACTGCTTGTTTTACAACCCAGTCTTCGCTTCTGCTAATACCTGTCTTCTTGCACTTTACCCCACTTCCACTTAACGGACTGTTTGGCAGTCCATTTTCTCTTATTCTCTCAACAACGACCGGCTTCTGCTACTTAGTTAATCTGGCGCATACCCTCAATGTTCTTTGCGTCTATCTGGCATGCGGTTGACAAGGTAGCAGTTCACCATCTAAAGGTTCACCTAATCTATTGAAATGCTGATGTGCCATTTTATTCCACGACTGATGGGTTGCTAATATTGATAGTCCATTAAACCCAAACCACGCTCCAAATACAACCTTTATTTCTTCACTATAACCTTGCTCCACTTAAGTGACTACTCAGCAGTCCATGTTCTTTTGTTCTCAAAATTAAGAGTGGCTTCTGCGTAGTCTATACGGCTTGTAACTGCACGGTTCCCTGCAGCCATTTGACTTATTGTTGACAATGTAGGATTCCACCTTCAGGTGGTTCACCTAATTAACTAAGTGCCAAAACGTCACTTTATTCCACAATGCTTCAGCCTTTCGTGCTTCACCATAACCCACATGCGCTGAACTGACTGCTTGTTCTCCTATTCGCTTTATTAAGCTTGGCTTCTGCCGCGTAGTTCACCCGCATCTTACCCTCACTGTGCAATGCATCCATCTGGCTTCATTTTGACACCGTAGCATTCTACTCCGAATGGATCACCTAAGTTAATGAAGCGCGGGGGTGTTATACTGTTCCAAAGTTGCTGGTTCATAAACTGACTTTCTGTATTTTATCCTTCATTTGATGGCCACAATTCTTTGAACCGTCTACTTGTCAATTCTCACACAATAGTCCAAACAATGTTAACTAATATCTGGTGGACTATTTACCGGAAGCAGGCTCTAGAGCTTTACGTGCATCACTGTAATTTACCCAGTGGGCCATGCTTTCGGTTGCATGCTCAAGAAAGATTTTCAGCGAAATTTCTGTTGTACCTTGTGTGTCCTTTTATCTCAAGTCTAAATGTCGTAATATAGAATTTTCACACTGCTTGATCCCATAATTATCCTTTTCGGTCGTCACTCGGCCTATTCCTCTCTCTCAAATTTCGCCGAAGTCGGGAACGTAATTGCGTTCCGGGATTGGACGGAGAAACTGCTTCCGTTTGAGATGGGACGGAATACCCAACAGGGACACAACTGGACCATGGCCTTAAACCAAAACCAAATAATTGCACTCAACAAAACGCCAGGTGTCTAATGAGGACAGCTAGAGCCGAATTCCCCACACTCCAGCAAAACACATAATCGGAGAACGTGAGGCCCCAGGTAAGCCGAAATTTGTTCCTATATGCACAATTATTCACTCCACTGGACTGGCTCTAACCTCTATGGCGCGCCATGGCTTAGCTATCATATAAACCGATAGAGGGGCGGTTCGACTGCGAATAACAGTGAGCATATGGTTGAGAAGAGGCGTTGTCAGATGTACATGACCGCTCAAACCGATCGACAACAGATGTTCAGGATGTCGTGGGTTTTCGCATGCCAAGCGTTCTCCCTATAAACGGCCACAGTAGCCCGTTTCTTAAAACTGCGGCATGGCGGACATAACTCGTCACTGAGTAAAGTCACTACCCAAAATTACACTCTGGGATATTGACTAGAAAAAGATATTCAAATTTTCACTGATACGTACAAAACTGATACTCTCAGCCTTCACCCACTGTTATCAGTTCAGTTACTGCGCTTTTCTTGTTTGTTCTAAGCACACATGAATAGATTTTCTCGTCACCACCCAGACAAGTTTGCCCATTATGAGTACTTCTTACATTTCTGCAACTTGTAAGATATTGGCTGCCACCAATTGCTTTTCGGCATCCCGTTTCGGATTCGCTTGTAACCTTGGCCAGCCACAGGACGCCTGCGCTTAAAGAGGGACCATGGTTTGTTGGCGTTGTACCACCCACAGCTCAAATCACATACCCCATATCCAGTGTAAAACCGAAGGAATAAGAACCGGGAGGAATGTCGATGGGAACCATGTTTCATTAACGGAGCCGGCCCACACTCCTTCGCAAGCAAATCCAGCCAAGCTATAGTTGAGAATCAAGCGCACACAAGTCGGTGGCTGCACCGTAGATCGCTTCACACTGAGCGCAGACAATTACTGTTCGAGCCTAACACGGCCCCAAGGACGGTGTACCCCAGCTTCTTCAGCAACGACCAACTGTCTCCTAGATCCAGCGTGGACCAAGTAGTGGGTAACAAACAGGTAGGCATCTTATCCTCCTGCACATCAAGCGCAACCACACCGGGGATATCAAGCAAAAGACATTTGCTTAAAACGGCAAGATAAAATAATATAAATCGGATAATGCATACAGATACGGTGACATAAGTGTTCACTAAATGTGAGTATAAAACATGATCACGACCGGGTTTGCGATAAGTTCAAGAGGTTAGCAACCATATTTCAAGAAAATGCCCTTAACGAGAAAATGTTATTGGTATTAACCATAAATAACTTCAGCAACGTGTGCAAACTTATGGAAGGCAGTAAACGTAGCCAATAATATTAAAAAATATATCCTTAGAAAAAATTCACAACCCACTACCTTAAATAAGGGGCCTTAGCTTGCAAGAACACGGTTAGTAAATTGAATGCAGCGCACATACGAAAACTGCGCCGGTTCTGCCTACGTTCTCTGCAGGACGCGTCGTCGCTTTGGTGGTGGTCCGGAGTAGCCTGGCTAATAGCTTCCTAGGCCTGCCTGACTCAGGCATTCGAAACCGCAGGAGCTACAGCACCAGGCATTCGATGTCGATGGAGCACGACGCATTGACAATTGCCGCTTCCTCTATACATGCATGAGGTATTTCTCTCGCACTACCGTAACTGTGTTTGTGATCAGATCGCGCCATGCCAGCCGATCAAACGCCTTTGAGTACCAGGATCTGCCATCAAGATTAGTATATGACAGGTTCAATATGATCATGTCCTGGTAACGTAAAGTTGCTTCCACCACATGCCGATTCCCAAGTTAAGTTGATCATATAATAGCTGCTTCGGTATCCGCGGTAAATCCATACGGCTCACGTGACCGTGCCACTTCAGGTGTATCAGCAAAAGTATGCAGTTCATTGCATGCGTTACACTTCGACGCAAGACTTCCTTGTCCGCAACTCTGTCGCTCCAACCGATGCGTATAATCCACCGCAATCACTGTTGTTGGAAATGCTTGAGAAATCGCAAACCTCCCCGGTACATCTACCACGATCGCTGCCGTATGGAAGGACGGACAGCACCATGGATATGTATATCAGCAGCTTCGTGACAAGGGGGCTGATGCTTGTTCTACAATCGGTACTCTAGCTTCCCGAATGCTGCCGCTGCTACCCAGACGCCGCTACGCAGCTCATTGTGTCACTGTTAGTGCGTCGAGGTCGCACCCCCACGGTAGCTAAAGCATAAGGTAGTTTCCAATATTTCGGCGCCAATGTTGCGTCGCGACAATACTAAAGCTTGCTCCTCCGGTGAAGGCTGAAACAGACAGACAGTTTTGTTTTTGTTGATGGTGCGACGGAATTTGGTCTTTACCGTAGCCAAAACACTAGTCCTGTGTTGCGACTCATCCGCGTTATGTGCAAACATCGCGTCGTTGGAGAGCAGCAACATACGGATAGTTATCTTACAGACTGGGTACTGACACCAAAACGACGGACGTTCAGCAAACCACTATCAATAGGGTGCTTCAAATGAACGACGTAATCACAATCCGCATCTGAAGCACAAGATATCATAGCATGAAGCTAAATATTAAACAGGGCGGGAGCTAAATCACAGTGTTGCTTCACACCAGGGCTAACTGCAAAGCCATCCGACGTTTCTCCACTCAGCTCCAACCTCGCTCGCGGAACACTGCAGGCATGCAAGTAGACGTACAAGCTTATGCTGGCAACCAAACTTACCCAACACTAGCAACAACGCCAAACGGTTCACCGTATCAAATGCTTTGGTGAAATCAACAAAACGCGAGTACAACGGCAAACGGCGTTCACTGCACTACTCCTGAAACGGACGAGTCCCAAACACCGTATCCGTAGTGCTGTAACTCGAACAGTATCCGCATGGCTCTTCCGCCAGGTTTGGTACCACAGCCTGTCTGACGACGCGATGAAGCAGGATTCAGGCGATCAACTTGCTCACACAACGCAACAACTTGATGACACGATACTTCGTGCAACGTTGCTTGTTCCCTTTGCCCTTGTGCAGTAGTAGCACAAGGGCACACTTCAGTTCAGGAGGCACCTCCCCTCAAATTTTACGCGCCGCACCAAGTGGTGCAGCGCAGTCACCAACGACGGTTCGCCGGATTTCAATACTTCGGGCGGGAGCCCGTCAGCACCGACAAGCTTGCCGTTTCGCAGCTGAGCAAGTGCTCTCTGCGTCTCCTCCAGTGTCGGCGTGTCCGCCAGACTCACCAAGACATTTTGCTGCTTGTAGCCGTTCGATGTGGGCCAGTCGATCCCTGAACGATTGTTTAAGAGAACATTAAAGTTTTTCTGCCAGTGCTGTAACTTGGATGCAGTCTGCGTAGGACTGTGTGGTTGCGAACTACCATCGAGCAGCTTCCTCAGCGGCTCAATCCTTGGTTCATACACCGCCTTCAAGGAGACAAAGAAATTCTGCTGCTGGCTGCGTTCGGCGTAGCGTACCATCTGTTTCACCTTCTCTGTCCACCATGCATTTTTAATGCGACGAAGCTCTCGGGTCAGTCGTTGTCGAAGTATGTGAAACTGACTATTCTTCCCAGCTCACTGGTGTCTGCCACACGTGCAGCCAATGCCGCATTCCTCCCCCACACCAATGCGCCAGTCGCCGCAAACCAAGTAGGTCGCTTACATTTTGTACGCCCGATGGTCGCCTGGGCGGTGGCTGTCACCTGGTCGCGAATGTGGTGCCGCAGGTCGCCCAATATGGCCATACATGCAACTTCGCACAGGTGTGCTGCAATTGCCCTCTTCAGCTCACTACGTTTCTCTACAGTACCGATGGAGAGAACGTTAAATTTACACCCATTCACGGTGAGAGTGAAATACTTAGCTTTGTAAAATTTATGTACATTATGATCAGCACCAATTGGTGAGCAGTACCACACTCAGCTCCACGCAGTACACGTGTCATGCGCACTGCACTCATATCACGCCGATGTACGAGGGCATAGTCGAACAGCTGAGCGTGACCACTCCGTGGGTGCGTCCATGTTGCTATAACACTCGCGCTCAGTGCAACCGGAGTGTTAGGGATTGTCAAGCCGTGAGTGCCATACAGTGAGAGCAGCCTATCACCGTTTGCATTCGATGAATCAATGATATGCAGAGGGATAACATCTGTCTGCACAGATGCATCACGCCCAACGCATGCGTTGAAATCACTAGCAAAATAGTCGGTCGCTCCTCGGCACAAACGGTATCACGCGTGTCATCAGCATAACACGTGCTTGGACCGTAGGTACTTATAAATGTGGCAAACTTACCTCTTCCGAGTGGTAGGTGAACAGTCATCGGACTAGCGCTGATGTCAGATGGTTCACCCACCAGCCCGCCATTTAGGTGATGGGATTTTGTAAATCCGACCCCACGTTCACGGGGTGCTGAGGTTCTGAGGTGGGATGTGTAGTCAGCACCTGCTTCATGCAACATATCTTGCTCAGCGAGCCACGGTTCTTTGAGCGACGGATATCACTTTTGTAAAGAGCCAGTTCCAGCGCGACTGGTGCGGTGCGTCTCTCGGGGCGCTTACGCGAGTTCCGGTATAGTAGTGTGTGCGCGTTCAAGCACTCGATGCTGAGCGCTTTGCGCGCAGGCATGCTATTGCATTGGTGGGCAGTCGCACGCAAGGTGGCGGTTGTGCTTCGGAGGTTTGCTTGAAGGACTCCACCCGGAGACTTTGGGTCAATAGGTTGATACACGAGGCTGTGGGTGGTTTGGTGGTTTGCTTGAGGACTCCGCCCGGAGCCTTTGGCTCAATAGCCTAACTCACAGGAGAGTAGGGAACAAATCCAGCTCGGGGATGTAATTGTAGAGACAGATTGAGATCTGCTTGAGAGCACACGCAGCCTTTGCGGTACTGGAACGATTCATATATGTTGCGCAACGGTAGCAGGACACACCTGCAATCGCGGCCAGAGAGAGGGGGTTTTGACAGGTTTGCACCAAGATGACCAGGGGCTGCCTAGCTTGAGGAGGGCAGTAGCAAACCATTGAACACCCAGATTTGCCCTCCCAAAGTCAGAGAAAATGTGTGGCTCTGGTGCTCTACGCCAATCGAGCTGTGTGCTTATAACCCGTAGGCCTGTTGTCTCACGTGGCTAGGTTTTACGGGAAGAGGGCCATCGAACGCTTCCTAACCTCCGGAGAAGATGTACTAGAATACTAGCAGGTCGCCCACACCTGACAGGAGAACGACTCGGGTCCTCAGCCAAAGCCTTCGATTAAATGTACACCCGAAAGGCAACCGGTCTAGAGCATGGTCAGTTCACTGACTCATGGGGATTGTGTCTAGGATCTTGGCAGGAAGAAGAGCGAAACCCAACTCACACCCAGCGGTCGCTACGAGGAGGCCTCCAGACACCAGCAAATTGCGCAACAGTAGCAATAGTGGGTAGGTAATCTGTCAGGATCTAGCCACCACCAGCCTCAGCATACCATAGGCACTCCTGCCAATTACATGCGTTGTAAGCTGCCTGTTGCGCAACATATACCATTTTCGCTTTAAATTGGACATTTTGCAAACCACCTTGGACATTTTTCTAACCAAACTGGACATTTTGCAAACCAAATTGGACAATTTGCAAACCAAACGGGACCTTTTGCAAACCAAATTGGACATTTTGCACAACAAATCGGACACGTTGCAATATAAGTAGCAACTCGCTAATTTGTTGGTAAGAAACGAGCCGTAAGACTGCTGAATGATGTTCAGAATATACATTGTGATGACGCTAATGCACCGGCATTGTGTAAGCAGCGGGCCACACTGTAAAACATTTGCTTGATCGTGAGCAGCGACCGAAGTTCTGAACTACGCTCCCTCTCCCCCTTGACATTCGCCTAGTTGATGTGCAGTGCTCATACGCATCAACCTGTGTAGGTGTGTGACAATTGGAAAATCGGACTGCCTTATTTAGGGCCTTAATTTTTGTTAATACACCCTTTCAAAATGTGCGTTTTCAATATTAACAGTTGGCTTAGCGTGCAACAGCAGGACGGTCACCGAGAATTCAAGAGCGTGCGCCTGTCTGCTAGCGATTGTCGTGGCACTGTTGACTCGGTCGAGCTCGTAATGACACTTTTTGAGAGTTATCTTTCGTCTTCGGAGGGCGTTGAAGACAGCGGATACTAATAGGTTTTTCCCATTCTCTCTCAGGCGCATCTGCAGCTGCACCAACGTGTCCTTAGTGTGCCGTTCAACCGCTTCTTCGACACGCTGCAAAACATTGGGAGTTGGCTTCTCCCTATTGTTTCCACCGCAGGTGCGCTGTGTATTTGAGCCTTCTCACTTGTAGGCATTAATGATGTTTCTTGCCGTACTCGCGTTAACACCGGCGACTTCAGCGACTTCCCAAGTAGTTTTGCCGTCGACCAGCAAAAGTTTTGTGAGAATTTCTCTTTGCGCAAATGATGTTTGCCTGCAGTGCCGTCGCGTCGGACGCCAGCTCTCCTGTTGTTCGTCACTCATTTTGGTCGTTTCGTGCGGCACGGAGCTAATAAAGCTAAGTTGTGTTGAGTGGAACCATTATCGTATGCTCGGATCCAATAGTGATACCGCTGCATAGGTCGGTCCACACACCCAGACAAAACACACGAGTTCCTATGGGGGGTGTAGGGAAAAATAGGTCACCGATTTTGACCGAGGCAAACGGCACACAGGTCAAGAGAAGGGCTTACACAATCAGCCGCTACGTACGCAGTTCGGTTACATTATCGTGACCACAATGTGGCCTGAACATCGTGTTTCCGGCCCACTCCTCTGTAGTTGATATGTTGCAACAATATGCTATAGATCTAGACTGGTTTTGCTGGGGGTCATTAAAGCCTACGCTGATACAATAACGTGGCAGTTACGAAAGCTAATAGAGAGACGGGCGAAGCCGCGACACCGCCTACCTGATTCATCCGACATGGTCCCATTGACCGAATCGGACAAGGTTCCCTCTAATGAGAATAACAGTGCACATTGAGATTGCGCATCGCAATCCACTCACAAAATGATTGATACACCATTACGATTGGGACATCCGATTTTCCAATTGTCACACACCTACACAGGTTGATGCGTATGGGCACTGCACACCAACTAGGCGAATGTCAATGGGGAGAGGGGAGCGTAGTTCAGAACTTCGGTCGCTGCTCACGATCAAGCAAATGTTGTACAGTGTAGCTACG
>CALYDF020005519.1:0-14280 GCA_944474145.2 Dicrocoelium dendriticum | reverse complement strand
ACTGGACAAATCAATCAATTCTTCCGCGGCATGAACCACTGAGTCCAATTTATCTAACAATACCTATTCCACATATCTCTTGACTGGAGGACTTTCGACTACGGAAGGCACATTCTCCTGCCAAGACAAAGCTTGAACAATCGGTCATTCTAAGCTCTTCAATCCGCTTTGACCGCTCAAATGGCCGTGGTTACCACAATCTCTAATCAATTTCACTACATACCCCGGGGGATCTGCGATTCTTTCTTCGGAACCTATCCTGTCCTCCAAGACTTCAACATATTTCAACGTATATTCTTCGAGGCTTCACGTGGTTCTGCAGATGATCAACACATCATATCCAGAAAGAATGCTTAGTTCCTGACCTACCGATCTGGAACAGGAGAGGACCCAGGCACGCAATGGCCGCTCGCATAGCGCATCAGTCAGCAGAAAAATGGGACGCAAATTGACTGCGAATAACGGAGCAAAAGAACGTTCAACAAGAAACATAGCCAGTTACAACTTGCCATTCAATGGATTGGCGGCAGTGTTTCAGGACGTGGTGGGTTTTCGCCTGGCAAGCGTTCTCCCTATAAAAAGCCACAAATGTCCGTTTAACAACACTGCAACGTGGCGAATGTGACTCGCCACCGAATAAAGTCACAGCCCATAACTTCACACTGGCAGCTCAATTAGAATCATCATACTGGATAGCTTGCTCTTCAATTATCTTCCAATGGATCACTCAGGATTCTTTATCTATTATTACTCGAGGTATGACTGCGATATATGGCAGAGCGATTATGTCCAAACAAATCGTTCTTTCGCATGTTCACCATCGCACAGTTCCAAGCATGGACATATGAACAATTTTCTACTGTCACTACAGTTCCCATAAAATGTCTGTACAGCTGTACATACCTGATCATGCCTCAACTGGCGTGCCTCGCATAGTCGAGAATAAATATTTATTTATTTATTTATTTAAATACTTACGCCCTTGAATCCTTGGCATTACATACCACCACTGGTTTGTTGTCTCTTCTGACACTAGCTATCCACTAATAACTAGAAGGCTTAATGCGAATTCTGTTGCTGTCCACTGGTTCTCTCTTTTAGCACCATTATCCTTCCTTCCTCTTATCTTCATCACGTTTTCCTCAGTGATTCGTTGTAGGCTCCATACATCTTGCGCATATCCAGAGCTACTAGGAGACATCCCTTGTTTCTCCATCCTGTAATCTCTTAGAATGTCTGTATCACTTACCTTCGCTGGCTTGCTGATGTATTCTGTGACACTGTAGGAATCCACTAGTGACCAAACTGCCTAATGGAATGGCTCATCTGGCCACCGAAAGTTTTTCATAGCGCCATTATCTGTCGATCCTCTTAACCTCAGCACCTCTCTTTAGTAGCAACTAGTGGTCGTAGGTTCCAATCATCTCTGCGGATATCCGAAGCTTGCTAAGAGCCACTCTCTTTTATCTCCAACCTTCATCCTTTGCGACTGTCTGCGTCACATACATTTGCTGTCTGTTGACTTATTCTGGGACACTTTAGGCATCCACTAGAAGGCTTCACCCCAATGCCATTGCTAGCCGCCGATACTCTCCCTTAGTACCATTATCAGTTCTTCGTATTACCTATGTCACCACTCTTCAGCTGCATCGAGTCATTGTAGGTAGCATACCTCTTTGCGCTAGGATCCACTCATTATCTCTCCAACACTTACTCTCTTAAATTGTTTGCATCACATACCTTCGCGGGTTTGTTGACTTCTTCTGTCACTGTAAGTATCTACTAATAACTAGAAGGCTTAATGCGAATTCAGTTCCTGTCCACTAGTTCTCTTTCTTAGCACCATTATCCTTCGTTTTTCTTATCTCCATCACGTTTTCTGCAGCGATTCGTTGTAGGCTCCATACATCTTGCGCATATCCAGAGCTACTAGGAGACATTCCTTGTTTCTCCATCCTGTAATCTCTCAGAATGTCTGTATCACTTACCTTCGCTGGCTTGCTGATATATTCTGTGACACTGTAGGAATCCACTAGTGACCAATCTGCTTAATAGGATGGTTATATCTGACCACAGAAAGATTTTCATAGCGCCACCATCTGTCGATCCTCCTAAACACAGCATCTTTATTTAGTAACAACAGTGATCGTAGGCCCCAAGCATTTTCGGAGTTTGCTCAGAGCCACTCTCTTTTATCCCCAACCTTCATCCTTTGCGACTGCCTGCGTCACATACATCTGCTGTCTGTTTACTTATTCTGGGATACTGGAAGGCTTCACCCGAATGCTATTGCTAGCCGCCGATACCCTCCCTTAGTACCATTATCAGTTCTCCCTATTAACTCCGGCACCTATGTGTAGCAGGTGCCTCGCTTCGCAGGCTCCAACCATCTATGCGCTTATCCGGAGCCTGCAAAGAGCCACTTTTCTACTCCTCTCTGGTACTGCCTACGGCACATACATTTGCTGTCTGCTGACTTATTCTGGGACACTTTAGGTATCCACTTGCAACTTGCAGGCTTCACCCCTTTGCCATTGTTTGGTGTCGATACTCTCTACCTTAGTCCCATTATAAATAAATAAATAAACTTTTATTCTTCCTATTACCTATGTCACCACTCTTCAGCTGCAGCGAGTCATTGTGGGTAGCATTGATCTTCGCGCCAGGAGTCACTCCTTATCTCTCCAACGCTTACTCTCTTGAATGGTTTGCACCACACATTCGCTGGTTATTGACTCCTTCTGTCACTGTAGGTATCCACTGGTAATTAGAAGGCTTAATCTGAATGTCATTGCTGGCCACTGATATTCTCTCTCCTAGCGCCACTGATAGTCTTGCCTGGCGCCATTATATGTCGGTCGACTTAAATTCGACATTTCTGTTTAGAAGTAGCCAGTGGTCATCGGCTCCATGCATATGCGATTATCCAGTGCTTGTTGGCAGCCATTCCTATTTCAACAACCTGTGTTCCTTTAGAATATCCGCATCCAATATTTCCTCTGCCCTACCGCCAACTGACCGTTAGATCTCTCTTACGGCAATTTATTTATTTTCACTTATTCTGCGCTCCCAACCGTGGTACGCTAGCTACTTGCAGTTCATGCATCTTGCAATCACCACCTATATTCTAACTCTCTTTGCTCTCTCCTCAAGCAATTATGGCTCATAATAAACCGATACTTAGTAGTTTACTTACTGGTACAACGCTCTTGTCTCTACGCAGGCGTTAGAAATCTACCCATACGGTGGATGATTCTATAGGATATTCATGGCTGGCTAGCCGAACAACCTCCTCGTGGTGCCAGCTGGGTGGTTCGGGTTTAACCCGTTCCAGCAAATGGTTCGGCGGCAGTGTTCCAGGACGTGGTGGGTTTTCGCCTGGCAAGCGTTCTCCCTATAAAAAGCCACAAATGTCTGCTTAACAACACTGCGACGTGGCGGATGTGACTCGCCACAAACTAAAGTCACTGGCCCGTGGACATTCGGAAAATGCTATCCAATCCACGAAAATCAATCGCTTATTCCCACATTCCTGACGATAACAAACAGTCAAAAATTCTGCGGCGCATTCAAAAACACAAGCTACATTCCTACACAATTACATACGTATATACACCCATATACTTACATACCCTGTTATGCTAAACATGTCCTTTTGTACAATTTGTTCACACTATGTTAGCTAAGTATGATCATGCCTGTAAAGGTGTGCCTCGCATTGTCGAGAATAAAAATTTATTTATTTATTTATTTATTCAGCATAATTATTGTTGTGCAGTGTACATGCTTTTGTCTCAACTCCAAACGTTTTGGCCTAAGGCCTTAACAATATTTAACTCCATGCCTGCTCTTGCGGTCTTCTCTCGGTTGTCCTTCACTTTCCATTTTCTCCGAGGTCCGGAACTTCTTGGTGGTCTGGGATTGGACTGAGGAACAGCTTTTGTCCAAGACGAACGTAACAACCGACAAGGACTTACATGGGGCATGGTTGAAAACTAAAAGGACCCAACTACAATCACCACAACCCTTGTCAAGTATGAAGAATTGGACAAATCTTCATACTCCTATACATTATACATCTGATAACTCCAGACAGCAGAAAATTTGAACTTTTGCTCACCTGGACACACAACTAGACGACTATTCGCGATGTTCCTCTCCTCAACGGACCTCAATAATCATGGCGACCAGGATCAAATTACCTGTACAACTAACAGAGGAAATTAGGAGCCATTTGTCTGCGAATAACCGAATATGAAACCAGTCGTCAGGAGGCTTTGCCAGTTAAACATTAATGTTCAAAATGCTTTACGGCAGAGTTGCAGGACGTGGTGGGTTTTCGCCTGGCAAGCGTTCGCCCTATAAAAGTCACTTATGTCTGTTTAGCAGCACTGCAACGATGCGGATGTTGATCGCCTCTAACAAAAATCACTGCCCCATGATCACCCAACCAACCGCACTCCCACCCTGGACTTTACCCAGCCTTTCTCACACTATTTCCGTGATCATTCACAATTGCAGTGGCACATATTCAAACTCGTAGAACAGGTAGACATATGCGCTCCCACATACACGAATGGACTCACCGAACCAAAGTTTATGGCTAACCTGCACCACCTTATAGACCTTCCCCGTTATTCGTTGTACCTTTAACATGCTCACGCCTACATAGGCTTGTCAAGCATTTCACGAGAATGAAAAATTTATTTATTTATATTTAGCTTTCGGCCATGTACTTTCACGAGATCGCACAGCTGTTCTACCCATCAGCATGCCCCGCTTACGAAGATAAGCGACAGGTTAGTATGACAATTGCGAGTGCATACATTCAGGAGGATAGTCCCGCAGTTCGGAGTACAATTCGGCAAATTGTACCCCATCATATAGCACTTGGTACTATTGACACTTTCCGTTACATATACGGTTTTCTGCTGTGTACATTAGTGCATGTCAAACATTGCCCATCTTATCAGTGTACATTACCATGGCGCTCTGCACCGTCCACTTCATCAGTTGATTATTTCCAACGAAGAAGATATCACATTGCCCATTGCAATTTTAGTCCATTTCCCGTAAACTGCAAATGATGGTCGATCTAACTCAACTGACTGTTGTCAACTACCGGGACGGTCCAACGTGTTCCAGTCGCCCTGCTTCGCTATAAAATTCTATGTTTGACCCAACTCGTCAGTGAAAAACAAATTCACGCTTACTGTTCATCGTTTCCAGGTTTCATTCCTACTGTCACCTGCACAACCTCCGTATTCTCATTTACGGTAGGGCTAATGGTAGCACGAGTGCCACTGGTAGGCCTAACTGGCACTGAGGCATGCAGGAGCTTATTCCGAGCTAATATAACCAACTCGCTGACAGAGTGTGTGTGGACGCCCTGCCGCAATCGTCGGACCGCTGCTAATGGGGTACCTCTCTCTGTTCCGGAAGCTATCGCTGCTCAGGTGTACATAACTAAGGAGAAGCTCAGAAACGAGCGTATTGTAGCTGATAACCTTCCATATTCTCTAAACATTGGAATGGATTTGTTGTGTCGTCTAAGCTGTCACTTAGATTTAGACAACTGCCATTTGATCACCGACAGTTGCGTTGTATTGCTCAGAAGGCCAGGCCAAGAGGCTTGAAACCTTTACGATTTGTGGGAGCCCCTCAGACGGGGAACTCCGGGTAGACACATTTATTCGCTCACTCAAATTACCAAAGGACTAGCGCACTTTGAAAAAGCTCAGAGAAGTGCTGTTAGCCCACTCTGATGCATTCGCCTGTCAGACTAAAACTTGGGCCGCACCAACGTCGTGAAACACCGAATCGACGCTGAGAATACGATCCCCATCGAGACTCACTCAAGACGGGTTCCAGGGCACTGGGAAGTCGCGCTGCAAACCCTTAAAGGTGCGATGTTGAAAAAGGAGGTTATACGACCCTATACTTCTCCATTGGCAGCCCCAGTCGTCCTGGTAAAGAAGAAGGACGGTGGTTTTAGGCTGTGTAAATTAAAACTAAATAAATAAAGGGTATATTCTCGGTAAAACGTGACACACCTGTAAAGGCGTGAGCAAATATGTATACAACCATACCTTCTTTGGAAATGTTAAAACATGTCGTTTTAATGAAAGTATTAACGAATAGATGTAGTCCATGAGTGCGCATATTGTCAAGTATATTCAGACAAAGAAACATGATGGCGCTGTGGCGCGGAAAAATCAGTCTAGATAAAAGTTGGGGGTACTTGCGCCATGTAGTGATCCGTGAGCACAGGAGCCCAAACAAGGTTTTAGTGTAGCTCATGACCATTACGAAGTCGAGATGGTCTGTGCTCCGTCAAAGCATGCTTCATAGTGAAACCAGTTGCACAGGTTGGATGTAAAAGTCTGAGGACTGCGTCAGTGTGAAATGTTTAGCTGTGACTTTATTTTCTTGCGAGTCACATCCACCACGTTGCGGTGTTGTTAAGCGGACATTTGCGGCCTTTTATAGGGAGAACGTTTGCCAGGCGAAAACGCACCACGTCATGGAACACTGCCGTAGCTTCCGTTGAACAGTAGTGTTAGTCGGCTATGCATCTTATAGACCGAATTTGCACTCTATTATTAGCAGTAGGTTGACAGCCAAAATGCTTCCTTGGTCGGCCGAATGGCTTGGTAATGATCCGGCATTAGTCGTTGAAGCTGGTCAGTGATGCAAAGAGCCTCAGAGTCGAATGATAAATGATGCAGGTAAATAAACACATTGTTAATAGAGGCCGGCCTTTTCTATTATGTGCTTGTCCGGCTCGCAATCCGTGTCCAGCTATCCACGATGGACCTTTCATTGGGACGGTGAGTGCAGCTGTTTCTTGTGGCTGAATATGTCTATAACAGGTGAAAATGCCACTCTCCGCAGAGTGGATTCGTTATTCCTTAAATAAATAAATAAATAAATAGGTATATTTCTAGACCTGCTAGAGTCTGCACCCTAAAGGGTTCAGATCAATGCTTACATTTATCCGATGCTCTTGCATGGAAGTTGGCAAAATATATGTTCATCGTTAGCAATTGCAAATGCATTGGCACTGTTTAGTATACAGCTACTGGGTCCCAGGCGCCCACCTTGACATTTTTCTGGTTCCTTCGGGCGATATTGAGCTCCTTGTCTTTTATTGTGAAAACTTCGCGGAGGTGTAGTTTGCCTTTTCTCCTTGGAACAGAATCCAATTTGCCACAAGTTCACTTTAAATTGATAGCACAATAATTGGCCACTCAGTTGCCCCAATTGTTGTTGCGCACATGGAAGAAATGAATGAAGGGATTATAAGGCATACGAAAAGTTAAAAACAATTCCGATAAATGCAGACATAAATAGAAGCAAATTGTTAAGAGAGAAAATAAATCTGCGTGCCTCAGTAGAAAAATACCAATTAACAAAAAATATAGCCCTACTTTTATTACGCTGATATTGCTCTCCGGCGCAAAATTTCAACCTGTTATTCTCAGATAAAAGAAAAAGCCTTTCTACAGTTAGAATACCGCTTAAAGTAGAACAAAATTACACTGGTCTGGACCAACTTTAGCGCCTGAATACGATGAACGTAAAAGCAACACCATACGTGCAGTAGTTTGCGAGTTATTCGCAATTAAACGATGGTCTACGAATAAGGCTATTTTTATTTTTCGCTAAAAATGGCTTTCTGCTTTGCAGGCAGATAGCAGAAAAAATAAAAGCAAATATAAAAAGTAGGGAAGCGGTGTATGTTCTAGATAGGCATAGCTAGCCAGAAATGCTCTAATTAGCCCGTTATACCCTGCGACAACTACGGACTGCGCAGGTGGCCGAAAAGTAAACTTTGCAGGCATACATGAAAAATAAATGCAATTAAGGGATGAGCTTGCGCAAAAACGCTGGAAATCCAGCAAGGAATATTATATCTACAAGGGAATTCAGGGGAGCTTGTAATTAACTCACGGTTAGAAGGCCACAGCATAAAATCTTCAGGGGATAATGAGCCACATAAACAACCAGTAAAATAGAGTTTAGCATTTTTTAAGTCTCTAAGCTTTTCTAAAGCTTACAACAAGGCCGCATGAGCCAGATCTACCTGAGTAACTCAGGGGATCTTTCAGATCCGTTGACAGATTTCGGCCTGCAAAATACACACATTACTTAGCTAAACATTACAAGATTTATCCCTTAGAGCCGATTTTCTATATTAATGAGGCTCTGTCTCTAACATCAGTGAGCCATAGGAGCCTGTCACTAATAATAAAGAAATGAGCATGGGAAAATTTAGTAAAATTTAGCTAATTGCATTTGGGCGTGAAATCCGTTTTGGTCTACATTGGTTGGACTTTAACAACTCTACTTCTGGTGGTTGAGCTTGCTTATACTTGAGGTATTGTTATGCCTCATGTGTAGATGCACACTATTGTGCAGCTCTTTGATGAATTTTGATTTATTTCTCTCCATTTGTAAGTTCCGAAGATAAGTAAGTGTTACCGTCTCCATAGTCAAGTGAAAACTCCATGGTAGGTCAGCGGAAAAGTCACTTAGACGAGCGTAACGCTGTCCGTGAAATGACATCAGAAAAGCCCCAGGTGACGGCAGAATCGGAATGTTTAAGGCAGTGAAGGTACTCACGCCAGAATTGTTTGCCTTCGGCTGTGGAACATGGGATCCGTGTAAATATATTATTCCAGGTGAGTAAATTATTCTACTCTGAGTACGAGGCGAGCTAAACTCATTTGTTTAGACCCTGTGAAGGTAGCGTCTCCAGAATGGCGGAAAGACCTCCATTTGGAACGATGTGTGGGTTCTTCATCTTCCGGAGAAAGGATCAAGCTTTTAAAACAGCTGGCTATTGAGGATGGGTCGACCAGTCCCGGTGGATAAACCTTCTTGTTTTGGCGGATGTAACTGTGGAAATCTCGGGAGCTAACGGGCAACGGACAAGGGGCAGCCAAACAGAGAGACAGCAATGAAGCAAGAAGCACTAACACCGACTGGTGGCGCGCAACAGTGCCTATGATACAATAAAACGTTTATAACTTTGTTTAGTAAACAGGGTTTGCAAGCGAGTTCTTTACATCACGTCGCTTGTGTGACTCAGACTACTACTACTAGGTAGGAAGAATGTTCTGCTCGCGCAGGGTCAAGAGACCGATATAACGAAGCGTGTTGACAAAAGTTAAGCGAATGGTGCGATGGTTGGAGAGAAACAGATAAATTGATGCTGATGACAGCAGTCCGAATGCGAGGCGTCTTAGGTAAACTAAGGACAACTAGGTTGAGACCGAATGTGGGATCAAAATAGGTAAAGCAACGTTCCAAGAGGAAAACGAAATTCAAAGAATCAGCTAGGAGCGGATGAATGCGGACGGCAGTGCGAAGAGTAATTCGTGAGAGTAATTACGCTAAAGCGCTCATGATTCCACAGTCCAAAAGCCGTCAGAATCTAGCGAAAAGGGTCACAGAAGGCCAAAACTGCCGTGCACTGGGAGTCAGTATATCACTACGGTCTCACTAGTAGACAAATGCGAACATAAGGTAAAGAGCAGAGGCATATGAAGAGTGGTAAGATGAGCATACTAATGGAAGTACTAGTCAAGAACCGCTTAGCCATAGTCCGAGTGCCGCTAGTAATCAGGAGCGAGGCCGGAGCGGAGGACACCATTCGCACTAGGATAAATTGGATAGGCACAATGAGCGTAAACCGCCGGAATAAAAATGGAGCGCAATAAGAGAGAAGGTAATGGATAAGAAGAAAATAAAAGCAACAGGGGTGTAGACGCATGTGGAAGAGAGCGAACTCGCTGCCAGACCCTGGTCGGAAATGGCAGTGACATCTAGCAGTAATAGGAGGGCAAAAGAACGTTCAGATAAGAATAGATTATTCGGTGCACTGAGATTGGGTCGTACAGTTGTAGTGAGAAAACTGCGGACTGGTCAAGTAAGACTAGACCCAAAGAAGGGACGTGACAACTGGTCCTCCGTTGGAAAAAAGATGGAGAACATAGGTTATGATAAGAAAAGTTTAGGAACGGGATAAGAAAGTTCATTCATAGAGAGTGGAGGAGCGCACGAGGCTTTCCAGGTGATGTAAACAAAACGTTGGGTCAGCCGAACCAAGATGTGTAACGTCGGGGAACTCAGAGGGAAATCGGATAATAAGTGGCCAATCCGGCGAGACTGGATTAGTCAGCGCGCAGGAATAGCACGTACAATAAAGGCAGGAAAAGTGGCCGTAACAATAGAGGGTAAACGAGTCTAGGAGCCTCACTGGTAGGGGAACAAGAGCGTTAAGTCTGCATAGCCTATACCTCTTAAGTCTGGGTAGCATAGGAGCAGCCGGAGAGAAAGAAGCTGATACGTGGGACTAGATCACCGCAGGGCAGTAAGAGCTGGCACTCCAGTTGAAGAAGAACTGAAAACTGAGCGCGATAAAAATCAGTTAGCATCAGGATGAGAAAGGTTCATTGACGAAGGGGGAAAGCCCACGAGGCTCTCCAGGTAGTGTAAAGGATAGTGGAGTCAGCCTCCGAAATCTGAAGGAATCCGGTGAGCGGGAGACCGATCGGGTGAGACTTGATTATTCGGCGCGTTTGCATAAGGACATATAGTGAAGGTGTGAAAAGAGCTGACAATAAAAGGTTGGCAAGTCTAGCAGGCTCTAGATGTAAAGGAAACATCATGCTTAGTCGGCGGACCGTATACCGCTTAAGTCTCAGTAGCATAGGAGCGGGCAGAGAGAGACAGACTGGTCAGGTGAGACAAGAACACTGCGGGGCAGTAAAGCCGGCCGTCCGATTGAAAATGGAATGAAAACAGTAAGCGATATAAGAGAAGGTTAGGGTCTGGGTGAGGAGGGTTTATTGGTAAAGGATGGAAAAGCCCAGGTGCCTCTCCGTGTAATGTATACAGAACCATTAGGTCAGTTGAACCAAGAGTAGTGATGTTTCAGAAGTCCAAATGTATTCATTGAGTTGGAGGCCGACTAAGCGGGACTGGATTAATCAGCGCTTTGGGACTAGACGTACAATGCAGATAAGAAAAGGGCTATAAAGCTAACGAGGGAACTAGTCTAGCAGTCCCTCAGAGTAGGGGTAACAGAGTTAATTCTGCGGAGCATGTGCCGTTTAGGTCTCGGTACGATGGCAGCAGTCACAGGAAAACAGACTAGTCCGGTGAGACAAGAGCCCGGCAGGGCAGTAAAGTTGGCCGTCCGATTAAAAAAATGAAAACAGAAAACGATAAGGAAAAGGTTAGGGTCGGGATGAGAAGGGTTTATTGATAAAGAATGGAGGAGCTCACGAGGCTTTCCAGGTAATGTAAACAAAACGTTGGGTCAGCCGAACCAAGATGGGTAACGTCGAGGAACTCTGACGGAAATCGGAAAATAAGTGGCCGATCTGGCGAGACTGGATTAGTCAGCTGGTATGAATAACAACTGCAATAAAGGCGTTAAAAGGGCCGCAACGATAGAAGGTGAACGAGTCTAGCAGCCTCATGGGTGGAGGAACAAGAGTGTTGCGTCTGCGTAGGGTCAGGATGAGAAAGGTTTATTGACGAAACTTGGAAAAGCCCACGAGGCTCTCCAGGTAATGTAATCGGTTAATTGAGTCAGCCGAACTAAGCAAGGTGACGTCTCAGAAGTCTGAAGGAATCCGGAGAGTAGGAGGCCGATCGGGGAAGGCCGGATTAGCCGGCGCGTTTGCATAAGGACATATAGTAAAGGTAAGAAGCAACCTAACAATAAATGGTAGGCAAGTCTAGCGGACTCAAAAGGTAAGGGAAATATCTTGTTTAATCTGCGGAGCGTATACCGCTTAAGTATTAGTAGCATTGGAGGAGGCAGAAGAAAGAGACAGATTAGTGGGACTTAACCACGGCAGGGTAGTGCGAGCTGACCATCCAGTAGAAGAAGGAATGGAAACAGCAATCACATTAAGTGGTACTACTGAAGTGCGTAAATAGGCTATACCAATAAAGAGTGAAAAGTCTATCAGGCTTTCGTGGGGAGTGAAACAGAGTCAAGTCCGTAGAGTCTAGACCGTTTGTGTCTGTGTAGCATAGAAGCAATCAGAGATAAGAAACTGGTGGCTTGGCAGGGCACTGAGAAGTGGCCGTCCGATTGAGGAAGGAAAGCATACAACGAGCGCGATAAGGAAAGTGCTGGGTCAAGATAAGTGGTGAAGAAACTAAGGGGGCACACATAGTGATCCGTCAACCAAACATTGACCGTTAACGTAACAGTGATCTGAGGGAGTTCGGAGAGTAAAAGATCTTTCAGGCGATACTTGATTAATCGGCGTGCGATGAAGACAGAGAGCGCAGTACGGAAATGACAAGGGCAGAATCGAGAGCTTTACTGATTAAGAGGAGCTACACTAATAGAGTGTAAGCTAATCCAGCAAAGTTCTCGGGGTAAGGGAATCGGTGTTTTGGATATGTAGTGCCTAGATCATTTAGGTCTCGGTAGTATGGATATATCAGAAAGCAGGAGACTGGTCAGATGAGATTAGATTAAGGCAAGGTACAGAGTCGATTGTCTAGTTAAATAAATGCAACCACACACGACGACAAGGATCGGGCAGGGTAGGGATGAGAACGGTTTTATTGATAAAGATTGTAAAAGTTAACGTGGCTTCCGAAGGAATTTGAACAATCCATTTGGTCAGCCGAACTAATGGAGGCAAAGTCTCAGAAGTCTGAATGAATCCGGAGCACAGGAGGCGGATCTGACAAGACTGGATTAGTTGGCGTGTTAGGATTAGGACGTACAATAAAGATGAGAAGAGAGCTATAACAACAAAGGGTGAATGAGTCTAGGAGGCTCACGGAGTTAATAAGTTAATAAAGGTTAAGCGATTTTGCAGGCGCTTGAGGTGAGGGGAACATAGCATTGAGTCAACGGAGACTAGCGTGTTTGTATCCTCGTAGTTTTGAAGGCAGTCAGATGGAAGTAGGCTGGTTGGGTGAGACTCGGTTAGGGCAGGGTACTGAGAGTTAGCAATTCCGATGGAAGGATGAATGAAGACAGCGAAGTAAGGAAAGAACAGGATCCGAGGGGAGAAAGCCTTACTGATTAGGAGTAGGGAAGCCAACGATACTCTCGAAGATAATGTGGACAAGGTATTTGATCTGCTTAACTTTGGCCGGTAACATCAGTAGTCAGAGGTCAGAAAGCAGGAGCCGAAATTCACGAGGCTGTATTAGTCGGCACATTGAGATTTAGTAGTACTGTTAAGTTGGGAAGCTAGAATAGAGAGCGTCGGCAGAAATGGACATGTTAGATATGGGAGAGTTTAAATTAGTCAGGTGTTAGCACGGGTTGAGGGAAATAGTGTTTTGGTTGTGCCAAGCCAATACCGTTTACAGCTCAGTACTCTGTAGGCAGTCAGAAAGTAGGAGACTGGTCGGAGGAAACTAGGTCAGCACACAGCGCTGGGTTACTGATAAGGTGGGGAAAGGCAAAGAGTGAGGGGAACAGAGTGTTCAGCCTTCTGAACAATGACCGGTACCGTCGCAATATTCCGAGAGGGTCAGCAGAAACGGACAGGTTAGAGATGGTGGCTATGTTAAATCTGGGTGAGCAAGACCAGCAGGCTCTCGGGAAGAGAAGGCATAGCCAGAAGTCTACAGAGTCGTGACCGTTTGCAGTTCGGTAGTCAGGAGTAAGTCAAAGAGAAGCAGGCCAGGCAAATGAGACTAGGTCAGGGCAGGGCACTGACAAACGGCAGTCCGATAGAAGAGGAATTAAATGCGAAGAGTGTAATAAGGAGAGGACAGGGTCGGTTTGAAAGGAGCCTTATTGATGCTGGGTGTATAGACTAACAAGGCTCTTGGCGCATTGGGATTCTTTCGCACAATTAAGGCTTTGTATGGAATTCTATATGTGATCGGGGCCGTTCTCCCACAGCTCGTCCTCAGGGATGCAGGTGCTCAAGATGTCTGCTACCTTGAGGACCCTTAGCAGTCAGTTTCTGGCCGTGGAGAATTGCAGGATATTATCAGATGCTCTGATGGCTTCAGGTAACTTATTCCGCACATGCGTATATCTATAGAGGAAGAAGTTAGAGCGTATGGAGCAGCGGGTTTTGGGTAGTGAGAAGGAACGTGGCTTCTTGCGTAGAGGATAACGTGTGTCGCCCAGCGGTTGAAAATAGCTTTCAATACTTATAAATAAATAAATAAATATTTATTCTCGACTATGCGAGGCACGCCAGTTGAGGCATGATCAGGTATGTACAGCTGTACAGACATTTTATGGGAACTGTAGTGACAGTAGAAAATTGT
>CALYDF020005518.1:0-14272 GCA_944474145.2 Dicrocoelium dendriticum | reverse complement strand
CATGTTTGTATGTGCTAGGGTGATGGAGCCATCCGGTATGTGGCATCCATATCTAAATCCTTGCGATTTTTCAGCGGAGAATTTCATGAACCCATTTTTACTCGAAGAGCCCGACGCAGGTAACTTCGTATGTATCTTCTTAAGGCCCGACTCAAGGCTATCGGGTGGAAATGAGTAGGCGAGTTTGATGTCGTCCGCAAAGAGGTATGATCGTCCATGTATGATAGAGTCACACTTGGTATGTATATACAATTGGAAGTGTAGTAGTCCAAGGAAGCTGCTTTGGACACCTCTGATTGTAACTTCCCACGAGGAGGAGAGTTGTTTGCCTACTTTAACGCTCTGTGTCCGATCTTCTAGTTAAGATGTAAACCAGCTTACCAATGGATTGCTGACTCCGTAAGAGTGCAGGATGGACAGCAAAGGTTTATGTGGCACACCATCGGAGGTCTTGTGCACGTCCAGTAAAAGTGACAATAACCGCCATGCCACTGTCAGCAACCGATGTTATGCGGTCGAAAATTGTAATTGAAATGTTACACAGGATCGCTTCATGTGAAGGCGGTGTTGTGCGTTGTTTATCCGGTCTAGTCTTGTGAAGAATTGACCAAGACCACTCTTGACAATTCGCTCCAGTACCTTTGAGGCTGCCGCAGTATGATTAATAGGGCAGTATTTCGTCATTTCAGATCGGGTGCCTCCTTTGTGTTTTGGTGCTATTTTCAAGTGTTTCCACTGTGGAGGGAAATATCCACTGTTTAAGGATAATGTGAAGACGTTTAACATGTTTTGCCGACATAATTGATAAAAGCCGGTGGAATACTATCGGGTCCTGGCTGAACTGACGAGTTTATGGAAAGAATACTCTTTTGAACATCACTCAAGCTAACGGGAATACTCGAGAGCTCTTCGGCTGCCTTCCGGTTTAGAAGAGGATGGGACATACTGATAACTGTATTGAATGAGGCCGCATAGTAAAATTTCAGTGCTTCATACATTTGGCTAGCGTCACCAGTTATTGAACCATCCTCTAATGTTAAACTTCGGATTTGATGGTTCTGCTTGGTAATCCTCCTGTCGAGAAGTTTCACCAAGGTTTGTAACTTTTATGGATATTTTAGCGCATTGCGTTCTTCGGATATTTCCGCTTGCAGTGCCTGGTGTTTTAGTTCCAGTAGAGTCTCATGAATTTGCCGTAATGTCGTGAAGTTATTGCTTTGCGATATGGAGACTTGAGTTTCTTCAATTTTGTGGCAATTTTATAGCATGGCTTGAGTTGACTGCTACTGTTATGGGGGTTGTTCCGCTGTGTGTTTGTTACTAGTTCGGTATATGTGTTAAGGTTATTTATAAATTCGGTCGTGGCTAAGATTGGATCTTGTGTTAAGAAGAATTTGTCCGAACTAAGGGTACTGAGGAGATTGTCAAATATGGTCCAGCCAATGAGATGGATGCAAAGAGTAGGCTTGTCAGTCACTGATAGTTTGTTAAGTTGAGGGCATTGTACTAGGAGTTACTGATAGCAATTTCCTCTAAACGGAGAAAAAAATAACGTCTTTACATTCTGAGATGTCCAAGGATAAGCAACGGAAGTCAAGCCAAGTTGTGTGATTGTCCAGAATTCGTAATTTGACCGATGAACCTGTGGTTAGATCACGGTCACCTAGAATTATTTCATTCGTATACTTCATCAAGATGACTTCTGCAGGGGCGGAAACTGAAGTAGTGGAAGTGAAAAATAGTATGGGGGACATAATGGTTCCCTGGAGAACACTGGAAGTTGTGGTGAATGATGCAGAGTATTCCCAATAGATCTTGTCAATTTGGCTGCGGTTATGAAACAGTGCTTCAATCGAAGAATAACAGAAACATGAACTCCAGAACTGACCGTACTACGCAACAGCAGTTCACCGTTAATGCGGTGAAAAGCGTTTCCATAGTCCAGAAAACAGACGCAGATGATTTCTTTTTCATTGTCCAGCAATGAAAATTCAGAACGTCCGGGGCGAGCTATTGCACCTAAAGTGGAAGTTAAATGCTAAGCATGAACTGATGTGGGCCATCTAACTGCGTCTGGGCTAACGTCCTTTCAAGAATAAGCTTTGCAAATGTCTTCAACCAATCGAGCTGCCAGCAATTGGCCGATATTTGAATGTTCCTTTACTTAACACTGGCGTGATGCGTGCACTTCGTAAAATACCAGCTGTCTTGTGTTGCTTGAAGCACAGCAAGCTATTCACAGAAGGCGAGTTACCTGGTGGCAGTTACAACTCAGCGGGTGACACTAGAGATGGATATACTTCGTGATCGCAGTTTTGCTTCTTCATCATCCGGGTAGAATACGGGACCTAGCGAGTGACTCCGATTAACTGTTTCAACATTTTCCTTATCTCTCGGTCATTATTGCATTCCCATACGGTTTGGGTGTGAACATTGTCGAGGTAAGGTAATCCGAGTTTATCTCACTCGACAGACTTTGCTGAAGAGACACCTTTTTGTGTAAAGTCTATTTCTTTCAGCCTGTAGAGATTTTTGTGACGCTAAAACGAGAAGCAATTTGCATGTGCAAAATCGTTTCGACTAGACGGTAGATGTCGAAGCAGCCATTTAGAGAACTTGTTAACTGGTCACAATATTACGCTTTGTCCACGCCACAAAGTAACCAAATTCGTGGTGACAATCTATTTCCACAGTCAATCAATGTTCTGAGGATGGTAATGCTTCCGCCCCAACTTTCGGTATTTGCAAGGAGATGACTTTACACGGTTGCACGGCAGGAATTCCCAAGCGGTACCGATTAAAGGCAGAAAGTATTTGCGGGTTATTAACAAACATCATATTAATACTTGCATCTAACATGATCCCATGGTCCGCGTATCACTCCTTCTTGGTCAGAAACAAAATGCTTGTTCCATAAGTCAGGCACAACAGAAACGATCAGTGGATTCATCTAGTTAGGAAGATGTGCGTCGCAACAGCCGAACAATACAACGCATAACTGACTTATCGTGGAAAGCCGTGTTGGTAATCTCTAAACACCATTTCACGAACAGTGGCAAAATGTGTGTAAAAGCTGGCAGTCCAAGTATAGCGAGAACGAGGCGGCAGGGACGCACAGTTTTATTTCCAACGAACATCGGGTTCACACGCTATCACGCATGTGCGAATGTGTAGAGGACAATTCCAACCCACTGTTACCCGCACATGGTTCTTACGCGCGGTGTCACTTTCATCCCTCGATTTCAATCAATCCGGGAAGTCTTTTTGGCCGATCTGCCCTCATATCTTCGCTTCCCCACGTCGTATTCTGACCGAACTGAATTCGTTCAAATGCTCTTGATTTGCTTAAGCATGGTTGTGGCGATCTTCAGGGTTACTCTCGGGGACGTAAGCAAATGCGTTTCTCTTCGGCAACCCAGGCTCTTCACCTCTACGTAGCTCGCTCTTCTCGGTCTGCGCCTGATATCGTTTGCCGCTCCTTGGCGCTTTCTGACTTGCTCGTCAGGCCTCGAGCTGAATCGTCGATTTTCGTCCCTGGTGTCCTCGTCAAATTTTTCTTACCCTAGGTTTCTGTGCCTTGTCCGTTTCGCCTGTGGCTGTTGCCTTCCGCGTCACTACACATAGGTTATGGAAAGAAATGTAAGTCCGAAAGGCGCCTCAGGCAAATAATTGCCAAATTCATGTTTGCAGGGGTCAGTTTCAATATGACTGGATAGTGAGTCAAACCGCTTCGTGTGCTCTTGGAGCACACACTAAAGTGGTATGAGACAGTCATATACTAAAGAAAACAATCACATTCCCGCCACACCAGGAAATGTATTCTGCAGCCATTCATCCTTTTCAAGCTATCTCTGTTCTCACTTTTTTCAGCAGTGTTCTAGGAGTAAAAGCGTAAATCTTGCAACTTTCTTAAAAGCAGGTGAGAACGGTTCAGAGGAACAAAATGTTGAGCAAAAGCTCGTTGATAATGATTTTTCACTGTTTCTCACTTCTATTTTTTAAAACCTTTAACAGATCACTCCGCGAAACGTTAAGCACCAGCGTTTTTATCCCCAATACACCATCGGCTATTGAGCACCTAACTGGTTTTGCAAGTCTTGTATAATCTTACGCAGTATTTTCACTCAATACCCGCTTCAATTTGTCTCATATTTCTCCCTTTACGTAGACCATCCTTGAAAACTTTTGTTGTTTTTTAATCCCTGCTAACTTGTACCACTTTTACCACTTCCGGGCGTTAGAACCATGTGTGGTTAATGGTGGGTTGGCATTGTCCTCCATACGTGCGCACCTGTGTGACAGCTTGTGAACCCGATGTTCGTTGGAAATAAAACTGTGCGTCCATGCCGCCTCGTTCTTGCTATACTTGGATTGCAAGCTTTTCCATACATTTTGTCATTGTTCGTGAAAGTGTGTCTGGAGATTAACAACACGGTTTTCCATGATACGTCAGTTCTGGGTTGTATTGTTCGCCTGTTACGATGTACAACTACCTACCGAGAAGAATCCACTGACCGCCACGGTCTGGGTTCACAACGTGAGCTATTTTAGAGATATTCCAGTGAACCTCAGTAAGTTCAGTGTATCTTAGCACTAGTTAGTCCTATGACTGCAACGCAATATGATCAGTTTAAGCTAGATTTCGAGGCAGCAAATAATCGCATATCCCTGGGGGAATCAGCGGCAATGTTCCGTAAATAAATTGGGCTCCACCAGTCTCTGACCAATGTATCCGGATTTGAAACCATGGGCAAGATCTACTTGTAACTGTGTAAAACGGAACGGGATTATGGACTATGGACTGTTTATCATGGAAACAATTAAAACAAAGAATTCAAATTCGATGCTATGGTGATGCTAATTAGGGAGATGAGGACGTACCTGATCATAGCACCTACTACAGCAGAAAATGCCTGTATGTAAATCACCGGTATTGAAACTAGCGGATAGACGAACGGCGTAATGACAAAAGTTGTAACAGCTACATCAGAAAAGCTGTTATAGTTTGCGTAGGACTACCTTTTCAAAGGGAGAATTTTTAGTAGACATCTGGAAAAAGAAAACATCATAGTCGCATTTAACCAAACTGCCACTGAACCAAATCACTGATTATGAGGCACTAAATTATCCGCTACCCAGAAGCAGTAAGCCGTTGTCCTGCGTGGCGCGTGTGGTTGTCCATCATTATACCAGGATTAAAATCTATATTGTACTTGCTTATGCCAACTGTAAGATTATTGTGGTAAAATATTATTGATGGAATTAAATCATTCTGAGAGGATGGTGGCCCCAGTCAATCCGCCATATTGTGCACATGAATCACCTTTAACGTAGCACTAGTAAACTACGACTAGTTGAAAGCTTCGCCGTTCGTGGGGTGAAGAAGTAAAACTAAACTGCTGATTATCGCTTCATTGTCCTCAGTTGCTCTGGGATGTTGGCAGATGACAATCAAACACAATGCTTGACGAGTTCTTGTTACAAGCAGATGACTTCAGAGGCTAACCAAATAAGACAAGGAAACCTGAACAGCACTCGGAAGACAGTAGGTGTTGATGCTCTTGTTCTAAAAGCCGTGTTTCAATGCTTTCAGTAATTCAAGCAACATACAACTCTTACAGTGGCTTCAATCCAATAGGTCACCTCGGTGATGGTGTAACGGATAGCTCTGGCTAACTTGTGCACACTTATGGTGTAGTTCCTCTGGTGGACATCATTTTTAACTCGTGGTCCTGTGGCAGCCTCATCAGCGATCAGTTTGAATAGTTTAGTTTGCCAGACTCAACATCGGTAACCATCACACGGTAGGGTTTCCACCAAACGAAAGGCAACATAACAAACTAAATGTTGCTAAAGTCTTTCCCTTTCATATCTTTGGCTCCGAAATCCTCCTATACTTGTTTATTCACATTTGTCCTCCGTACTAGTACACTGCCAATCTTGTGTCCCTCATGCAAACATATTAGACGACAAGAAGAAGCTCACCAATACGACTTCCGTCACTTTCACGCTTATTTTCAATATCAGTTTTCCGTCTTTCTCTTATTTGTATATTTATGCGTACAGATTTATGCGTACAGATAAACCAAGAGGCGCAAGCCGGTTGCATAGTGCCCACTACTTCCTTCTAACATGCAGTAAACCAATCCTCCTTCCGGTTTTCACGGTCTTCATGTACAGATGTTTAGCTAAAATTAGTACAAAACCTTAGCCTTTCACTGTTCATTTCTAGAGATCCATAATGTGCAAGGAACCCGTTTTACCAAAATTAGATGCTCTATTCTATTTTGAGCTTTGATGTTCCACTTCTCATCACACAACTGTTTTTCATTCTCCCCCTCAAGGAAAAGAATACTAAATTTCAACCGTAGGTGAAGCGCTTTGTCAGGACACCACCACGGATAAAAATATGACACCCATTTCACCTTAACATGCAGACTATCCTACTGATTTCCTCTAAAGTTATTCTATAAATTGATCATTCCGAAAAGTGTATCTCATGAACCTGAGAGTATACTTGTTGTCATCATCAATACTAATTCAAAATGCTCGACACCAGAATGGTGGGCAACAGTAACCTCAGGATATGCCATTACTTCCTTTATTGAGGTCACCGTGGCGCTACAGGAGTATGCGTAGCGAGAAAAGATGAACTACTGGTAGCCGGAATTTGGTGCCCGCATGGTGCGATTTCCGCGGAGCTAAGCAATTGGGTTGCTAACATTTAATAACTAGCCCATGTGATATCCTCAGAGCTTGAGAGTTATCGTTTTCGTGACAGTCGTTGGTTGAGGGCACATTCATCTCCGGATGTGTTGCTGAGTACGACCTTTGATGTGCTTTATTGCATTTTCGCTTGAAAGGAAGTAGAGTGCGTAGTGAAAATGGGATATGGTTTTGTCGTCGTCTTGAGGTGAAAAACGTTCTATGCAAGGTATACACGAAGGGGGAAACATTTTATCGGTAGGCAAATCGACTAGGTTGTGTAGTGGACTTGAGCTGGTGGCCTCTTAGGTTATTACTGTGATTGAGTTGCACCAGATCGTGGAAGACTTGTTCGACATTCTCCAGAATTAGATACCCTATTATGACGTCGCTAAATGGAGAATGATCGTTAAAGTACGCTTGCGTAAGCGTTTATAAATGCAACTTTCTTTTTGCTTGGCTCATGAATTGATGTTGTTTTAACGTTCCACTTGGTTAACCCCATTGGATGTTCCGAATCGTTACTTTGCTCTCGGATCGCAATCCTACTCTGACGCTAATGACATCATTTTCTTTTATTTGTGTGTGCATGTTATTGGTTCCTTATTAGATTTGACTTATCACACAAAGGCGTGTTCAAGTAACTGGACCCAGCGACATCAGCGCTATCTAGTTCACTTCATCTTTCGGATCTAGCTTGTGTGGATCGCCTTTTCTCTCCGCAATGCGGTTTTCGCAATATTCCCCCAAAAGCACAATCGAGGAGTTATCCGCATCACGAAGCAAGCAGCAATATTTTTGGTCCCAAACGAAAGCCAACACGTTTTATCCGCCCAGTCAGTAACCACTGCTGTGGACCGTTTAGAAAAGTAGCTATCGTACACTTCTTGTCAGTATCGCTCAGTCGCTCTATTTACCTTGTGAACTATCTAGCCGCTTAAACTTGCCTCGGACAGACGGACAGAAAGCGACGGCCTTGGATATGCGGACAACTCAGCAGACACTCGACCCACAGGAAACCATAAGAGCTCGGGAGTTGCTCGGATTGTTGTGACCAAGCCAAATCCCCTGTGACCGCACCCAGAACGACAGTAATTTGTGGCTTTCCTTCATGACATAAAAATGCTCTAATTGCAATTCAGTATAGTAGTTGCGAAGGCAATTTCCATCGCATGTGTTCCACGCTCACAGTGAACCAGTTGAAGCTACACAATAGTAAACAAGATTCACTGTGGTTCTGTTCGGTATGTATAGTCATCCCGCTGGTAAAGATTGTACGTGAACTATCGCAGAAGTATGAAAGATTAGTGGCAATGTTTGAACAAATGAGGAGCACTAAAGGCGATGCATTTGAAGAACGCGTGAAAAAGAGTAAATCCCAGTCATTCCCATCAGGCCCCACATTAAAACTGAGGAAGTAGGTTGGGAAGCGCGCTACGAACGCGCTATCTGTGGGTTTAAATGGCATTATCACCAGTTGCTCGAATATATCTGAAGCAAACCGCCAGTCCGATTGTAATGAGCACGGTCAGGGTCTCGTCACGCCTCCAAGCTGTTCCGAAAATTCAGAAGGACTTCGACACCAGGGGTGTTTAGAACTGGGTTGCTGCCAAAGATGACCGAAAACCTAGATCTTCGGCTACTTCAACTAGACCCATAGTAAATGAAGAAAACGAAGCTGCACCCAATCAGCCTCCATCGACTGTGTACAGGCCAGCTGGTCGTTTGAACTCGATCAGAGTTGCACGTAGTATACCAGCGGCATATTGTTATTCAACACCTGACAAATATACAATTGGCCGTGCCACAACACATACTTAACAACAACAACGACAACGAAAAGGGGAAAACAGATAGACAATAGAAACGTTTGGAAGGTTTACGAGGTTAATGTGTTGTGTGGGCAGAGATCTTCCCGCTTGCCCAGGCCAAGGAAGAAGGTTAAGTTAAGGGGCCCCATCCCGAGCCTTTGGTCAGAAAGACCTGACCCGCAAGGCAGCGGGACGGTTAACAGAGACCGTTGACATCCGGATAGCTCATTTGCCTCCTTTGTGTTTAGTAGCAGTCCGCAGAGAAGCCGGTGCTCATCGATGTTGTTCATTCGCCCTCCGTTAGTTACTCACTTCTGGATACAGAAGTGAGTGGTCAGTGACCCTATGGCCGGTCACATTGGCTCTGACACAGCGCCGTACGAGCTTTTGTGGTATGTGATGGCGAACCAGATGACCAGCCCAGAACTTCGCACGCTCTGAGACGCTGCCGCTGATTTTCCGCGACTGCTTATTCATCCTGCCTGCGAACCAAACGTGATTTATTTCGCAGTTACTTCCACAAGGAAGGCATTCCCCGATCCGCAATCTGGGGACGCGTCCGATAGTTTACAGCTCCTCCACGGCGGTAATTCGCGCCGAGGTTCCAGCATCGACGTTAAGTTTGTTAAAAGAAATGTAACACGATGACGTGCACCAGTAAAACTCTCTATGTGACCCTATAGGTGTAACTGAGCCCATCAATTTGACACACTTTTCCCGTCACTCAAAGTCACAGCACTACGGTGAACCAAGACTTCTCCGAGTTATGTTGACTTCTGTCAATGGAGCAGAAGCTGTCCTGTTATTGACAGCTCGCCTCCGGAATGGGCCATGTTCCATAGGTGTTGACGCAGTATATCTGGATTTCTCAAAGGCTTTCGACCGTCTGAACCACCGTATCCTCCTTCACAAGCTGCAGTGTTGTGGAATTGGTGACCCAATCCTCGGTTGGATAGCTAACTTCTTGCTCCAACGACATCTGAATGTAAGAGTTCGCGGTGTCATCTCTGACCCAATCGACGTTAAGTGCGGAGTGTCCCAGGGCTCAGTACTTGGTCCACGACTATTCCTGATTTACATCAACGATCTCGCGACAGTAATCAACTCCAACTCCTTACTCTTCGCTGATGATCTCAAGATATGGCGAGCCATTAGAACAACCAGCGACAATGCAGCACTTCAGGATGATCTGGACAGGGTCTACGAATGGTCGACTCAGAACCTGCTTCAGTTCAACGCTACAAAGTGCAAGGTGCTGAGCATACGCCATAAAGCCACTTGTGAATACAGACTGGGAGAGCAAATATTGCAGCGCACTTCAACGGAATGCGATCTAGGCGTGATAGTGCAGGAAGATCTGGGCTGTTCCCGTCAGGCCGAGAAAGCCTCCAAAAAAGCTAACCAACATCTTGGCCTTTTGCGGAGGGCATTCGGACGTTTCGATCCTTCCATCTTTTCGCAGATGCTCAACGCCTACATTCGGCCTCATTCTGAGTACGCCATCCACGCCTGGCAGCCATGGCAAAAGCAAGACATTACCGGTCTTGAACTGCCACAACGAAGGGCGACCAAGAACGTAAAGGGCCTGTTTCATCTCCCCTACCGATTGAGGCTGAAAACTCTCGGGGTCTACAGGGGACAATATCGACGCCTGCGTGGCGACTTGATAATGACTTATATGATCCTGCGGAATCCAAACCATTGTTGTCGTCACCTAGTAAAGCTGAATAGCAATACAACACTCAGAGGATAGCAGCTAAAGGTGGCCACACAAAATAGCCGGTTGGAATGCCGCCGGAATTTCTTTTCCCTTTGTGTGTGCCAACACTGTTACGCTCTTCCCACATACGTGGTTTCTTCCCCCACGCTATCGCTATTTAAAAGACGTCTGGATGATTCGCTTATCCACTTACACTACGCTATATAATCAGAGGTGTCCACGTCGAACAAACACGAAAAAATACGGTGCTCATTCTCAGCTTTTGTGCTTCACTATTTATACACTGCTGTTGTGGAATATAGTATCGGATATATTAAAACTGCATTCAACAAGTTACCCCAGTAAAACAAAGCGGCGCACGAGTAAGCGTTGTCGTTTCTATTGTTCCTAAGACCTGCCTTACCCATATTACTTCCCTTAATACTCTACAGTAACAATTCAGTACATGTTCTACAGCGTTTCTATGAATAAGAGGCACTTGAATTCACTAGAAGCTTAAACTGACGATTTACACTGATGTTTACTTTCACTTCAACCATCCTACGGGACTTGTAAAGCAATCGCTTTTTTACCTGTAATATATCATTGTTCATTATTGTTCATATAGGCCTATTCCGGCATATACCGTGGAGTGAGCATAGACAGGCGAAGCACTTCTTGGACGAAAACCGGAAGGAATCCGTATCCAGGACCATCCTTGTATACGGTGTTCTGAAGGCTAGAAGTTATGATGAACTCAAAGCGGCCACTCACGACCAACAGCAATGGGGGTAGATTCGCGAAACCCTCTCCCTGGTAAAGGTCACAGCGCAATCAATCTAGAGGCTGCGCCGATCGCCAAACTACAGTGGTTGTGACACGAAGATGGTGAAAGTGATCTTTCAATCTAGAGAAATGTCAGCAATGGTGCTGGAGTGCGGGTATGCGGGCCGCAGCAACCTTCCTTCCGAGCTCCGGATCAAAGCAGCCTTTGCTAAGCAAACACCAGAGCAGCCACTTAGTCGCACCGCTTCCCGATAAGAGTCCGGATAACCTCAAGCAAGTATCCAGCATAACTGACATAAAGACTCTATACATTGCCTGTAAAGAGAGAAGCAAAGTGACCAAGGTGCGATCCATCAATCGGACACAGTGGAGTACGTTATAGCCACACCCTAAAAACGATTTGTGGCCGACCTTTCACCGGTCGGCACAATATTTTACCCGAAACACGCAACCCACGATTCATTGCTAAAAACAGAGAAACTTTCCTGAATATACACCAAAACACAAGGTCTACTGAACAAGGTTGCCGAACTACGACTACGTCAAGCGTCATATGCCTGGGACCTCCTATTCGTACCGATGTAGCGAAAAATGGTATGTCCATTCTACGGAACGATCGCCATAGCAAGGGCGGGGGTACCGTTACACTACCGCGACGACTTGCAGCGCGAACGGGTGGTCGATTCAGAAATGCTGATCATGGGCCCACACTGGTGTAGTCTGCGACTGAGACGTAACGACACTTGCCTTTTGCCCGTTGTTTATTTTCCCCAACGTCCACCTCAGAGATTGACTGCAGCCCTACATTATCCTTGGGAAGGGTCTTACGAGGACGATGCATCCCTGTTCTCATCTCCGGCGACTACAATATTCACAATTTGGTAGTTCCGGCATCCTCAAACGAGCAAAGCAAGGCAGGCCTGTTTAAGTATACTGCAAGTATTCCGATCTTCAGCCATGTCAATTCGCCCACCCGATTCAGAGCCGGAAATAAACCATCTGTGCTTGAATTAGTGTTCACGAACGAAGAGCACATGATTTAGAAGCCAAGCCCACTGGTTCGCAGCGACCACGTAATCATAAGTTACGACTTCCTGTGTTATGTGGAGTATCCACAAGAACCTAGTAATTTGTTTCAAGCAATCACTCATTACGGCATACTGGAAGAGCTTGTGGGAGATGTTATCTGTGAGTTTGCGGAAGACTGTTCCATTGGCAATGCTTGCGTGGAGGTTACTAACAAGTTCAGTGATCTGATTAAATCTGCATCGGTCTACAAACTTATTCGTTCCGCAAGTGCACAACGATTCATTCGTAGCAGAACCAGTAACAAATGAGAGTAAGACGCGGCGTGGCATGTGTATAGAGCGAAACCTAACACGGACGACTGGAGTAACTATGCTGTGCTCCGTAATAACGGTATCACGCTTGTGCGTGCTGGAATATTATTACACTAGCAGGGTCTAGCAGAAAAGTTCTGTACTAACAAAACTTTTGTACAGACATGCGAGCAGCCTCCGGAATGTGAAATGTGGTATTCTTCCAATAATATCAGCGGATGAGTGTGCTAAAACCGCCGTAGATGCAGCTAACGTTCTACGGCTTCAATATGCTCCAATTTTCCGACGTGCTACCAGCATTTGTAACATACGTGTCCCATTCTCCCAAACTCCAGTATTTACATATGTCACCATTAGTTCGGCGACCATTTTGAGGAAGCTGCTGTGGTTGCACACCCATAATTCCCATGAAGTTGACAACATTCCCCCGAAAGCACTGCACGTGGCAGCTACGAGGATAGCTGAACAACTAACGAGCTTTCTCTAAAGATGCCTGACGAACAGCAGGTCCCTAACATGTGGAAGCATGGCATTATCACCCCGATTTTTAAGTGATAACCGTTCAGAGCCCACAAACTATCTCCCAGTGTTTCTCCTCCCGGTGCTGCCAAAGGTGATGCAATCGATTATAGCTGAGCCTGTAATGGGATACTTCGAAAGCTCTAACATCATAGCACCGGAGCAACACGGATTCCGTCAGCATCGGTTATGTACTACCAATCTACTGATTGCCCGTGGCAATTGTACCGTGATATCCGACAGTGGGATCGGCACTGTTGTCATGTACCTAGACTTTTCTAAAGCCTTGGACCGCATAGATCATCTCACCATCTCCAAAAGCTGTGAAGGTACGGTTGGGAACTCGGTCCTTGGATGGATCGAAAAATTGCTCCTTCAGCGGCGACTTCAGGTTCGGGACTCGTTTTCTGATCCAATTAATGTGGATTGTCGTTCCACAAGTATCAATGTTGAGGCCTCGGTTAGTTTTGTTCTTCATTAACGACCTTGCGAGTGTCATCAAGGCAAGGTTCCTGCTTTTGGGTGATGATTTCGGGAGATGGTGGGCAATCGGCTGTCAGGATGAGAACAAAATGCTACAGCGAGACTTAGAAGACGCCTAAGAATGGTCAAAACTAAATGTACTTCCGTTTAACACGGACAGTTGCAAAACCGCTCATGTCCGCTACAAGCCCACATACGCATAAAAGCTTGGGGACGATATGCTGAACACCGCCTCACAAGAGCCAGACCATGGAGTGTTGATGTAAGATGATCTCGTCTGCTCGACTTAATACTAGAAGACGTCCGAAACAGCAAACCAACATGTCGGTCTGTTACCGGGGGCATTCGAGCGGTTTGATCCCTTCATCTTCCCCCAAATGCTCAATACATTTGTGACGCCACATGTAGAGCACGCGATCCAGGCTTTGAAAAGCTGATTAAAACGCCATATGGCTGCGCTGGAGACCGCCCAGCGAAGGCAACGAAAATGTGAAGGGGTCGTCCCACCTGAATTACCATAAGCGACTGAGTGCCTTAGGAGTGTACATTTGAAGATACCGCCGTCTACGGGATGATCACACCCAGACGTTCCAGTTCTTGTAAAAGTTCGGTCACTCCTGCCGTCACCACCTGAAGCTTAGTCGCAACACGGAATTGAGGGGTCACAAATTGAAGTTTGCCACCCAATACAGTCGGCTGGAATGCCGCCGGAATTGTTTTTCCCTTCGAGTTTGTCAGCCGTGGAACGCTCTTTCGACTTTCGTTATCTTCGCGCCCAAGCTACCCACCTTCAAAAAACGACTTGACGATGCTTTACACGAGCTACGTTACTTGTGCTGATTTCTGTTCAGTGAATGACGACAATGGAACAATGGTATATGACGGGTAAAAAAGCATACACTTAACGAGTCCCGCAGGTTGGCAATAGA
>CALYDF020005517.1:0-14280 GCA_944474145.2 Dicrocoelium dendriticum | reverse complement strand
TACTCAAGAAGTTTAAGCCCTCAAAGTATCCTTCCATCCAGGAACTGATGGCCTCCCATCGGCTCTGCTAATTCTAGGTAACGTGGATATAGCCGTCCTAATTCTTAACGTCTTTACTCTTTCCATGAAACACGGAACATTTCCATCCGCCTGGAAACATGCTGTAGTCATGCCAAGACACAAAAGGGGAATCCGTCAAAACATTGAAAACTACCGACCCATTAGTCACACCCCATTCGCTTCACGGGTGATGGAGATGATCGTCAAGGAAGAGCTCCTACGGTTCTTGACACATCGTAACCACATCAACAAATCCCAACATAGATTTCTCCCGTCTAAATCCTGTCAAACATGCCAGCTGGAGTTCCTGAACAATGTTACCGGCATGGTTGATAGCAGGAAAGCTCTGATCATCATCTTCTTGGATATGAAAAAAGTGTTCGACGGAGTTCCTCACAATGGACTGCCAACTAAATTGGCTTCTTACGGTATATCGGAGCAGTTTCGTTCCTGGTTCTCTTCTTATCTCTCCTGTCGAACACAATCGGTGAGACTAGGAGACTTCGAATCCTCACCGAAACCAGTTACAAGTGGTGTGTTCCAGGGAAGTGTACTGGGCCCTTTACTCTCCTACTTTACATCAACGACGTATTTCAAGTCTTTGAATATGGAAAGGCGTGCCTGTTCGCCGATGATATCAAAGTCGTATTCTCCTTTGACCCGGGTAACCTAAGGAGCGGTCTCCTGAATATTCAAAATGACCTTAAAGCACTAGACTCTTGGTGCAACAAATGGAAGCTTGACTCCTCTCCTACAAAGTGCAGCGTTCTGTCGTACAGATGCACTGTGCCACCTAGTGCGCTAACCCTGAATGGCGTCGCACTAGCCATCTGTCAAACCGTAAAGGATCTCAGAGTACACTATTCAAGCTCACTAAATTTCTCAGAACAAGTTAGCTACAGTGTAGCCAAAGCCAGATCCCTCATTGGTTATATCTGCAAAATAATGCTCGTAACAGAATTCGGACTCACTCTCTACAAGGTATGCGCTAGACCTCTTCTGGAATACTGCTCAATAATATTTACTAACCCCAGAATGAGTGCTCGAATAACAATTGAGAAAGTGCAACGCTCATGCACAAAGCGCCTGCTTTACCCTTCCACTCTCAACTACCGTGAGCGCTGTACGCTCCTTGGTCTTGAACCTTTATGGTTACGAAAAATGAGACTCAACCTCACCTTCTTATTCCAGACGATAAACAACCCAAATACGAACCTTGAAGGACTTATCCAACAAAACGAAGACTCTCGATATCCCCTCCGCCATAGACCCTTAACCATTACCCTGCCCACAGCCCGCACTAACTTGCGTAATAACTTCTTTCTCTACAGATTCGCTCGCATCTGGAACAGGTTACCATTACAAGTAAGGGCATCCGAGAATACTGCACAGTTCCGATCAGCGCTACATAGACACCTTGCTACCCTGCCTACATGCGAGCTCTTTAACACCAATATACCGGAGGATGAACTTTAGGAACATGGCCTACAGCATCTCTAAGTCTGAAAACCCACAAAAATTCGGAAACAGGACCTACCAAATAACCGTTCTTTACTCTCTGGGACTGTCCACATCAAAAAACATAACTCTTAAGATCTGCGCACAGTTGCTCCATTGCCTCGCTCGTCTGTTGATTTCCTCATCGAAACTGTAGGTATCCAGTAGTGGTCAAACTTCTTAATGACATGGCTACACCAGCCACTGGTGCACCCTTTTCCAGTGCCACTATCTATGCATAGAAGCAGCTAGTCGTAATACGCTTCATTCAAATTCGTTTATATCCGGAGATCTCCAGGAAATACTATTCCTTACAATGTTTATTCTTGGATAGTTTGCGTCACACCTCTGCTTGTCTCTCTTCCCTCCCGTAGCGCGACGTTATCAGTGATACATTTTACTCCCGTCAACTCTTCTCGATAGCAGCTAGTCATTGTTGGCTCCATGTTGCTTGCAAGGAGCCATTCCCTGACTCTACAGCCCTCATTTTCTTCTGCCGTCTGTCTCGCCAAGCTTTGCTCGCATGTTGATTTCTTCATTGAAACTGTAGGTATCCAGTAGTGATCAAACGTCTTAATGAGATGGCTTAAAAACCACTGATACATTCTTTTCTAGAGCAAATATCTGCTTAGCAGCAGCTAGTCACCATAGTTTCCACTTAACTTTGCTGATATCCGAAACAAGGTCCCTTCTTACAATATTCATTCTCTTGGATTGTTTGCGTCACAGCTCAGATGGTTTGTTGACCTATTACATGCCACCGTAGGATACACTAGTAAATAAAGGCTTACTCCGAACTCTATTGCTGGTCACTCTTCTCTCTGCTAGCGCGCCGTTGTGTCGTTCGTCCTACACGCATCAGCTCCTCTTGACGGTAGCTAGCCATCGTTCGCTCCATGTAGCTTGCAAAGAGCCACTCCCTGACTCTACAGCCCTCATTTTCCTCGGCGGTCTGTCTCGCTAAGCTTCGTTTGTATGCTGATTTCTTCATTGAAACTGTAGGTATCCAGTGGTGAACAAACCTATTACTTATATGGCTACACCAGCCACTGACATTTTTTTCTAGAACCACAAACTCTACTTAGCAGCAGCTAGTCGCCATAGCTTCCATTTAACTTTGCGGATTCCCGGATCCTGCTCCCTTATTACAACGTTCCCTCTCTTGGAATTTTTGCGTCACAGCTCAGCTGGTCTGTTGACCTATTATGTGCCACCGTAGGATACACTAGTAACTGTAAGGCTTAATCTGAACTCTATTGCTGGCCATTCATCTCTCTCCTAGCGCGCCGTAATCCGTCGTTCATCTTACACGCGTCAACTCCTCTCGATAGCAGCTAGCCATTGTTGGCTCCGTGTAGCTTGCAAGGAGCCATTCCCTGACTCTACAGCCCTCATTTTCTTCTGCCGACTGCCTCGTCAAGCTTCGCTCGCATGTTGATTTCTTCATTGAAACTGTAGGTATCCAGTAGTGATCAAACGTCTTAATGAGATGGCTTAAAAACCACTGATACATTCTTTTCTAGAGCAAATATCTGCTTAGCAGCAGCTAGTCACCATAGTTTCCACTTAACTTTGCTGATATCCGAAACAAGGTCCCTTCTTACAATATTCATTCTCTTGGATTGTTTGCCTCACAGCTCAGATGGTTTGTTGACCTATTATATGCCACCGTAGGATACACTAGTAAATAAAGGCTTACTCCGAACTCTATTGCTGGTCACTCTTCTCCCTCCGAGCGCGCCGCTTTGTCGTTGGTCCTACTCGCAACAACTCTTCTTGATAGCAGCTAGCCATTGTTAGCTCCATGTAGCTTGCAAGGAGCCACTCCCTGACACTACAGCCCTCATTTTCTTCTGCCGTCTGTCTCGCCAAGCTTCGCTTGCATGTTGATTTCTTCACTGAAACTGTAGGTATCCAGTAGTGAACAATCGTCTTAATGAGATGGCTTCAAAAGCCACTGATACATCCTTTTTTAGAGCAAATATCTCTGCTTAGCGGCAGCTAGTCACCATAGCTTCCACTTAACTTTGCGGATATCCGGAGCTAGCTGCCTTCTCACAATATTCATTCCCTTGGAATGTTTGCGTCACAGCTCAGCTGGTCTATTGACCTATCATCTGAGCTATCACTTACCTTCACTGGCCTGTTTGATACACTCAGCGACCCTTTAAGCATAAGCTATTGACCAAGCGTCTGATTGGAATGGCTACATCTGGCCACTTAATCTCTCCTAGCGCCACCATTTGTCAGTCGTCGTAAATTCGGTATCTCTTTTCAGAAGTAGCTAGTGGTAATTGGCCTCATGCATATGCGATGATTTAATGCTTGTTAGGAGCCACTCCGTATCTCCATAACCTATATTCCTCTAGAATATCTCCATCCAATCCTTCCGCTGCCCTGCCACCAATTAATCATCAGGACTCCCGTGGTAACCTATGTATTTTCGCTTATTATGCGCTCCCTCTCGGATTTCGCTAACTACGTGCTGTTCATGCACCTGACAATCACTACCATTATTCTAACTCTCTTTGCTCTATCCATACGCAATTACTGGCTCCTACTAAACGGATACTTCGTACTTTACTTACTTGTGCAACGCTATTGTCTCTACGCAGGCGTTAGCAATCCACCCCTACGGCTAATGATTCTGTAGGATATTCAAAGGACATTCTCAGCATGATCATTGTTGCACCGTGCACATGCTTTTTTCTCAAGCCTAAATGTTGTAACCTAAGACATTAACAATGTTCAACACCATGCCTGTTCTTGCGGTCTTCTCTCGGTTGTCCCTCACTTTCCCTTTTCTCTGAGGTCCGGGAATTGTTGGAGATTTGGGATTGGACTGAGGAACAGTTTTGGCCCAAGACAGACGCAACAACCCACATGGACTTACTTGGAGCATGGTAGAACTCCGAAAGGACCGAACTACAATCACCATAACCCTTGTCCAGTATGGAGAACTGGACATATCCTCATACTCCCATACATTATACATCTGAAAAAACTGGACAGCGGAAAAGATGAACTTTTGCTCAGCTGGACATACAACAAGATAATTAATCACGAGGTCCCTCTCCTCCACCGACCTCAAAAACAATGGCGACCCCGATCAAATTACCTGTCCAACTAACAGAGGAAATTGGAAGCCATTACTCTGCGAAAAACCGAAGGTAAAGCCAGTCGTCAAGCGGCTTTGCCAGTTCAACATTAATGCTCAAAATGCTTTACGGCAGTGTTGCAGGACGTGGTGGGTTTTTCGCCTGGCAAGCGTTCTCCCTATAAAAAGCCACAAATGTCTGTTTAACAACACTGCGACGTGGCGGATGTGACTCGCCACTGAATAAAGTCACTGCCCTCAACTACATACTGGCAAGTCGACTAGACTCACAAACTTTACTCTTCTTGACACTGTTTCAACTACACACGATGGAAACCGATGTATCGTCGTGAGACACATCTGTTTTTAAACCTTGATCATGCCAGCGTTGTTGTGTCTCTATGAAACTGAGAATAAACTATTTATTTATTCATTTATTTATTTACTATTATTGACAAGGAAATCTGGGTACTAAAATGTTTAGGCAGGTAGCTATGAATAAATAAATATTGACACCGTGTTCTGGAATCCACCAGTGTATGACAGCCTTTACACCGTGCCAACCACCTTGCATTTTTTATCGACCAAGTATGGGTGGGCAAGTTTCAGAGAACAGCCTGTCGAAGCTGCCGGGACAACCTTGTTGACCATAACCACAGGCGACAGAAGTGGCAGTTTATTTGGATACAACGATAATATGACTATATGGCGTTCTTTGTGAAGCAGCTTTTTGTAGCACTTCGAAATCAACGGATGCAAGTTGGAGGAAACCACACCCGTTTGTATGAGAATAGCTTTCAGCGTCCTGCAGTCTAAACAAAACCAAACAGCAGACCTGCTGGCGAACATCGTTTGTGCGTTTCAATATGACTTAGCGTCGTGCCTAACCTTCAAATGGCACTCTAAGAAAACCACAACTACTCACTACCCCACCCTGAAGAATATTTTGTAGAGCAGAACGTAGGTAAGTGCATTGAAAACTTGACTTGTCAGACGCTTTTCATTAGCTGAAAACGTTGGTTGAATCGCATTATTTTCCGACGATTAAATTTATCGCTAATGTGTTTATCTTTGATTTTCTAGAGGCATACCAAAACAGCTTGCTCAACATTTACAAACAGGAATGTTGCGCAACGGACAGGTTCATAGGTATGTAAACGAACTTTACCATCGTTTACAAGCTACGAAATTGGATGTGCACATGAGGCATGAAGTTCTCAGTGAATGACGATAAGTTCAGTACTTTTGAGCATACAGTAAAACATTACAACGCTATAAACGTAGTGGTGACCGCATTTGTAGGCTGCAAGTATCGTATTCTTGTGCAGAGCGAAGAAATAGTTAACCATGACTCTGGTCTACTTTTGAGTGAGTAGTTGTAGGCAGTGACATTATTCATTGGCGAGTCACATCCCCCACGTTGCAGTGTCAGAAAACGGACTTTTGTTGCCTGGCATAGGGAGAAGGATTGCCAGCCGAAAATCCATAACGTCCTTGCGCACTGGCGTAATTCCTTTTGAGCGGTAAGATTCAAAAAACAAAGCATCTAACTGACCGATGTTTCCCTCTTTTATTCGCAGTGAACGGACTTCCAAATTCCTCTGTTGCTTAAAAGCAAATCCAGTGTATACGCCTACGGTCTGGCTTTAAGTCGGCCACCGCAATCTTCTAGCAGATCATCGGTACGTTGCTGCAAGGGAAACCAGATGCCTCTGCTTACCTGGGCGATGCAATGTTCTTGGAATCTAGCCAGGAGGAACTACACCAAGAAACAGAACCCGTGCTTGACATTAGCAAGGTGCCTAATAATGGCCAAGTTGGGGCTATACTCGACTACAATCAAGTAATTTAACTTAATAATTCCAGAACTGGAAGAAGACTTGCTCCGTCAAACATCATGGCGACAACGGAAATACCTTACTCAAGGACGTAAGTTGCGTTCCTTTCTGGATCTGGACTGCAGCAACAAAATAGTTTTAGCTGACCATAGATATTGTTTCCTAGCGCCATTATTTGTCGATTTTCTTAAATTCGGCACCCCTGATTAGCTGCAACGGGTTGTCGCAAGCGATTTGCAATTCCGCGCACATTCGGAGTTTGCTAGGAGCCAGACCTTAGGTTTTCCACCTTTATTCTCCTAAATTGTCTGCACCACATACCTTTGCTGTTTTGTTGACTTAATCTGTGACACCGTAGGTATCCATTAGTAACTAGATGATTTCATTCAATTGCCATTGCTGGCAAGTGATATGCACCATTCCAGTCCATTGCCTGCCTTTCGTGTTACCTTCAGCAATTCTGTTTAGCTGCAGCGGGTCCTTCTAGCTACCATGCATTTTTGCGCAAATCCGGAGCCTGCTATGGAATAAGACCCTTATCCCCATAACCTTCGTTCTCCTGTAATGTCTGTACATTTTTATGTTTGCTGTTTTGTTGCCTTTCTGTGTCAGAGGAGCTATTCACCATTAAGCAAAAATCTTAAGTGAGTGGCTAAACTTGGCCACTGATAAGCTGTACGCTAACGGCAACAGCTTCCTTGGAACTCACTTTTAATATCATTGCTCAGCTAGAGCGATTCCGCCTACGGTCCCCGCATGTAGGCGCATATCCGAAGATTGCTAGATGCCACTTTTTGACACTCCAACCTTAAACCTCCTGGACCGTCTGCATCATATGCCTTTGTTGGTTTGTTAACTTATTTTGTGACATTGTGGGTTTCCGTTAGTAAGTAGGTAGCTAAACGCAGATGGCATTTCTGGCCACTATAGCCCGTCCACCTATGCCATTTCAGGTTCGTCCTATCTTTGATACCTAGTTCTTGGTTCCTACCCAATTCAACCTAGCCGACATTTATTATGCTCAGCTTCCTATCTTAATGCACCCACTTTGTTGCAAGTTACGCCTTGCCCTTCGATAAGCCGAACCCCTGGAGTATATGTAACTCTCGCGTTATCGTCACTGTAACCCTTCGGTTCCGATTTCAACCAAGCAAGTTTACATAGCTGCCCTCTAATGTCCGTTTGATCTTCTGGAATTTTAGCTAACACCTAAGTAGTAGTAGAGATAGGTCCAAAACAAGCATTCCCCAACAAAATAATTTTATTTATCAGTGTCATCCTTAGGGCTTTCATTTACATACTGCAAAGTCTTTAATAATACATTTCCATCGTGTTAGTCATAATTCCTGACAGAAGTGCTTGGCCATCCTTTTTCTCTTCCCAAACCTCTAAAGCCATGCACGATTAACTGCGATGATTATCTACTGTGTACCTGCCCGCAATCCACATGGCACGTAGGTCAATCGCCTGGACTTTGACAGGGGGACACACAAACAAACAATACCACCAAATCATACCCAACCCAAATCATACCCGCTACATTCTCATGAATGTACAAAAACTTCAAGAACGTGGCTGAGCTTCACCACCTATATGAAATTTTGCTTAAGTCACCGTTAGCCAACGATATTTTAAATGTAACGTGCCTGACAATAATTGCGAGATAATTCGGTCCGAATGCAGCGTTACCAGTGACAGCTGGTTCCACTTCACCTTGATGGTAGTTTTCCAGAACATGGTGGGTTTTCGTCTGGCAGGCGTCTTCCCTATAATAATCCACAGATTTCAGCTCAAAAAGACTGCGACGTGGCGAATGTGTCCCGCCAACAAATAAATTCACTACCTTCTCAGAAAAGAAAAACAGCGGGTCCCCTTTAGCCATTTCGTTACAGCAGAGAGAAGACAGAGGTTTCGATATGCCAACATTTCGATTGTTCTCATCAGTCGCAAACACAATACCATCAGAAACACATAAGGGATTATATACATGGAAAAAGGGGGGCACCCCCAATCAAAATGTCACAGTCAAGACCATGGCAACCGAATTGATTGCCTCAAGAGTTTCTGTGCACATAGCACAGGTTGATAAGCCTTAATTATCAACGCCTCACCAATTGCTAGCATTGTCGGGTTTTTGTTACGTAATAACACTTTGAACGCTGTCTCGGGGTTCATGTGATGACGGGTTGTCATGAGGTGCTTGGTGATAAACGATGCAAGGCTCCGATTGATTCTCAGATTCGTCCCATGTTGTTGCGTAATCACTTGTCCCAACCACTTTGGCAAGTGTTCAGCTACCCTCTGAGCTAACTGACGGTTTGTTCTGCTTATGTAAACGTCGCCGCAACCGCAGGTGCACTGCTAAACAACGTGAGGGGCCGAAATAACCGATGAGATGCCCTGACGGTTATGAAGAACAAGTGCTCGCGTGGTATACCTGAGTCGAAACTGAGCTGTCGTGTAGGTTGGCGTTAGGGCGGACCGGAGCTTTCGTCCGATGTTATTTGCCACATGATCCCCCTTGAACGGCAAAAACAAATAAATATTCCTTTTCTCAGCCGTCAACACCAATGTTTTCACGCTGGGAGGTCTGCTGTGTACCTGAATAAACTTCTCAGGATATCCATTAGAAATTAACGTCTTGCGTAGAAATACTTCTTCGGCTTGTTACGTTTCGGGGCTGCAAATACGTCTAGCCCGGTAGAAGAGAGTTCTCACTAACCCGCGTTTGTATGCGATCGGGGCGAAGCTAGAAAAAATGAAGGTACTAACCAGTCCAAGTCGATTTGCGGTGAACAGTGCGCTGCAACGTACCTTCAGCCTGTCTCCTAATGAGTATATCCAAAAACGCCAGGCAACGGTGCTGTTCCACTTCATGGGATACCGACAGGTTAGGGTGAATCGAATTTAGGATTGTCAGCAGCTGATTAAAATATTCTCCGCTGGTGAAGACTAAAATGTCATTCACATATCGTCTGTACAATTTCGCTTCACCAATGCTCTCAGCAAGTTTTCCTTCTATCATGCCGAGAAAGATGTCGGCTAAAACTGGTCCCAACGGGCTGCCCATATCGACGCCGTCGATCTGTTTGTATGCGGTCCCCTCAAATTCAAACCGTATGTTCTCGGTGCACAATAGAATCATATCCTTTAGATACTCCACTGGCAGGCCAACGGACATATTTTGACTCAGGATAAAATCACATAAATTATCAACCGTCTTACGTAAAGGCACATTGGTGAATAAGGAGTCCACATATATTGAGGCAATCAATTCGGTTGCCATGGTCTTGACTGTGACATTTTAATTAGTGGTGCCTCTTTTTTCCATGTATATAATCCCTTATGTCTTTCTGATGGTATTGTGTTTGCGACTGATGAGAACAATCGAAATGTTGACATATCGCAACCTCTGTCTTCTCTCTGCCATAACGAAATTCACTACCATTTACATAACACTGACAAGGCTCTAAGTCACACACCAACGGTGCACAGGCGTTCGCTCACACATGTTTACGTACCCCCGTTAATCATAGTCAATCCTTTATTATCTGCACTGCGGTAACTATGCTGCTGCGCACAAGATGACGTTGATTTTTACATTCCTAGTTGCAATCTATTCTTAATTTGTCGATACACCATCGCTTGTATAATTTTGCTCACCCTCGCTTTGGCGTACGTCGAAGCGTTGGATAAGTATTTAATTTATTTATTTATTCATCTGCCGTCCATTCACTACCTATCCGGACCAATAAACCTACTGCTGATGAAGAAAGTTCCGTAAGGCTTGACCGCCGAATTTTGGGAAGCCCTCGACAGGAGCACGTCGTAACTAAACTCAGAACTGGTGCTAACGCAATATGATCTAAAGCTGCCAGTTGTAGTTGCATCGGATGAATGCAGATTTGGAGTTGGAGCGGTCCTATACCCAAATTTTCTCAGGCGGATCGGAGAAACCAGTCATTCATGCTGCCTGTTCACTGACAGCAGCACAAAGAAAGTTTGGCCAACTTGAAAAGGATGCTCACGATATAGTGCTTCTAGTAGTACTTTTGCACCAAAGCTTATATGATCGTCACTTTATCTTACTAACAGGCCAGAAAATCGCTTCCTCCTATATTCGGCTCGAAGAAAGTGATTACGGTTCATTTGGCCCATCGTCTGCAGTGGTGCTCGACAACTTTGATGGGTACGGTTTCAGCAACAAGTACCGATCGACGAGAGATGTTTGTCGGGATGATGTACTGTCACAGTTGTTAGACAAACACCACCAACTAGAGGACGCTGTCGTTGCTAATGTTTCAATCAATACGAAGGTTGATTGTATACACTCGGATACATAAAACCAGCTTCCAATATCTTTCAGTTAGATCCAAGACGCCACTGGTCAGGACCCGTTGCTTCCGCAGTGAGCACGTTTTACCACTCACAGTTGACACGAAAAGCTTTGGACGCACAGCTGCAGCGATTATTATAGAAGCGAAATGCACTATCCATCGTCGAAGACTATGTCTTGTTTGTGGAACGTGACGTCATCCCAGGCGAACTACAATCCAAATCCCTGCATACTTTTCATACTGAACCTCCCGGCCCCAGCAGAATGAGCGAAATGGCTTGGAGTTATGTGTAGTGACCACGCATGGATTCCCAAATAGAGGGGCTAACGCGTTCCTGTTCAAATTGATCTCAGCAATATCACCGCGGAAATGCTAACTAATCTCTTGACCGACGCTCACGATAACATGGGTAAAGGTCTGGATAGAATTTGTAAAGCCAATCAAAAGAGAAAATTTTTCTCATTATCATCCATGCATACAGTAACTAACCCGAGAGATTCCAAATGTCGAACACATGAATATCGGCCACGATTACAGTCCTTAGGGAAGTACTCATTCGGTTCAGTTTTCTTGAAACATTAGGTGCTGACATTGAACCCTAATGCACCCCTCAACGTTTGCTGAATTCTGTGTGGTACTTTGCATGTAGTTGTTACGCTTACACCCTTATCATCCACGGTCCACTGGGCAGGCTGAACAAATTGTGAATACATTTGAGAAGGCGCTGCCAAAAGCTGAAAGAGCCGGTACAATTCAAGAGAACCCACAAAATATTTTGTTAACACTTGAGATTACGCTTAATCCGCAGATGACTGAAGGGCCGGCGCAACAGAATCGCTCCCGCTCAGAAGGCGTCCAGCAAAAGTTGCTCTAATATGGCCGAGGTATAGTCCGTATTCCGAAGAGAATTGGATAATGGAGAGTCATTATAACCAAAGACATCGCCATATACCATGATACTTCGGCGTAAAGCAGGTGTTGGCAAAGGAATACCAGAGAAACGAAGGCACTGGGACACCTGGCTTGGTAGTGAAAGGATATGACCGTAGGCAATGACAGATTGGTCTGCCACGTCAGGTAACGCAGGAGCTAAATGTTACTTGACAGAAAAGAACATGACCTGCCTACGCCCCTTGAAGTACTCCTGAATAAGTTCAAATTACCAAAAACAAAGCTACTTGGCAATATAAACCCATATCGCCAACAACCACACTTGCACCTAAGTGGAACAGGCTTTCACACGTCTTGCGGGCACCAGATAAAGTAATAATACTGCTCGTTTATAAGTAGTATGGGGAATTATTAGGTTTTGTGTAGGTACGTCTGCGTTAGAAATAGGCAGATAGCCACCACAAGGCCAGGAAAGCGCTAGACGACCGTTTCGTCCTACTGGGACTCGTCATTAACGCACATCCCGCCAAATTTTGTCGGATTCGCACTGTCGACCTACTCTTGCGAAACAACGACTTATGTCCAAGAGCCGTGAGTGAAATCTAACCGCAATATGGCGTGGCTCATCCTCCACTGTCTTGCATGTAAAAATATGCAGTGGAGAGGGCTGACCCCTAGGGCAACGACTTCCTTTGAATGCCGCCAACAATCATGGTAGCCTGTAAGTTGCTAAAGCGACTACTGCTTATTTGTAAGTAGCAGGGGATTTAATAGGTAGTTGTGTAGGTTCGTCGCAGTTAGCTATCAGTCACGGCGGTCTGCTGCCGTCGCCCAAGGCTCTGGGATATAAGCCGCTGACTCGCAAGAGTAAGGTCGTATGTTCTTATCCAGTAGGATTCGGCTGGTGCACGCTACTGGCGAGTCCGAATAAAACAAAACGGCCCCCCAGCGCTTTCCTGGATGTGTTGTGGCTGTCTGCCTGTGTCTAACTGCCATGAACCTCGACAACATTCAACTCCGTTCATCGTTTAAGAGGCATCACACACTTAATCATGTTTATTTTTTTAAAATATTGACAGAGGTGAAGACCAGCCGTGGGAAAATGGTACTGAGCACTTATAGGCTTCTCCCCCATCAGCTCTGCCACAACCTTAAGGAATAACGGATGACTGTCTTCAACCCGTCGTTCCCAAATTTGCTTCCCTGTTTCTCTCCCCTCACCTCACGGCTATCATCATTTCCCTGCGACTCTAGTTTACTGCATCCGTCTCATTAGCGCTCGCCTGTCATATTTCTTATCCTGCCCATACTTTCCAGTCTTTTGCAAACACCTCGGCAGCAGCGCAGCATCTGTACCCTAAACCTAATGCCTAGATATCCAATTTCATCTCCTGCTAGCTCTTTTAACGTTAACGTATGACTGCATTCCGCCATTACGTTTATCACTCAACCGTCAAAAATCTTTACGACTTATAGTAATAAATCTTACCTCATTTTCAGTGCTTGGTCGCTTCCAACCCTGTTCATTCGTGATGTTCGGTTTACTCTTACTCGCTGCAACAAACGTGACACTTGTTAGTTTGCAAGTCCAACACTCGCCCAGATTGTCTCTTTCCAGTGTAAATTAACCCTTATCCATTATTACCCTAGCATGACTAACGTATCTGTGTAATGTTGCGCTTTAGTCCCTTACGCTCTGACGTATTTAACAACTTTAGTGTATGCTTGCATACAGACCGTTTGCTGTTCTTTCTTCATTAAACACTTAGTGGCACTCATCGAGCGCACAAACATGCCTCAGCTGGGCAAGGCTAGCCGCGATTTAGCCGCCTCTTTTCTTTTCGTTCATTTATCTCTTACTCGTGACGTCTTCGACTTTTCACGGCACGTGCTTGCCTCCCAGTGTTGCTTCCCTTGGCGCTAGCTAGCTCTGTCGTAGTACCTCAGCCCACTGGAATGAATGTTACTGCGCAACGTCAGGCATCTGACTAAAATGTACTGATGTCATCATCAAGTTTAATGTACACTTAAATTCCTTCTGATTGCTGCACCTCATCTATCGGCCCTCCTTCTCTCTCTTGTACCAAACCAACATAAATCAAGTTGTCATCGTGCGCCAGCGTTTTAGTCACTGTTTTCTGGGTATTAAGTCGTTCTTTACTTCCATTAACCTCTTCTGCATTTCCTCCTGTAGCAGTCCAGCAGTTTCACCGAAAGTTTGTTGAGCGGAGCCTGGTATACAGGTTGGTAAGCAATGACACGTAAGACGTGTCAAATACGACAGTATAGCAATCGGAAGCGACTGAACCCAACGTATATTGTAAGGCTACAAGCATAGTAAGCGAATCAGACAGAGCGAGAAACGTGCAGCGAGGAACTCACCAAAACGGTTTGTGTCAACGGACGTGCAGTCAGTAAAACAAATGGACGTTTCGAAGGTTAAAACAACCGTAAAATCCAATGTTACAAAATACTGAAAGAGCTTGTTTTCCAGTAAACTACAAGGGCCTCCCCCTAGAAGGATGAAGGATGGAAGCTTTCGATGGAGCTGTTAGTGGGG
>CALYDF020005516.1:0-14465 GCA_944474145.2 Dicrocoelium dendriticum | reverse complement strand
TCTGGATTATTACGTCTAAGCTTCTCCGCCCTGCCTCGTCCGGGATAAAATGGAGCTACAGAGAGGGCTTTACGGATAGGTACTAGGTTGATTGAGAGTTTACATACGTACCCGAGCGTCTGCTTCGTTTGGAAATGCATACAACGCATTAGCGAACGCTTTGAGGAGATCTAATCTCAACCAACCGTATCTTAACTAGGAATGTTGGCCTAGATTTGTCTTAGCTATTCAGTCCCGCTAGGTTGCTTATTCTCCGCGGTCATCACATGAAGCTGGACAAACCGCGGTCCGATCGGAATAGGGGAAAATTCGGCTGTCACGTCGAGTCATAGAGCGCCGGAAAATGCATCCGAAATTATTATCAGGGATTCAACGGTTAAGGGGTTTGAGCGTCAACTTGACGCCTTGAGTGGCGACAGGAAACCTGCCGTCTTTCTGATTAACCCGTATCTTCAGACATTGATTTTCATTTCTCTACTTTCCATCATGCATTTGTACTAGCCTCTTATTTCAAGTGAATTTTCGTATTCTTCCTATCTCTTACTTACTTCACGTAACTGCCTCAACAGGGATTGCTAGTGCAGGAAACATGGGTAGTAATTGGTTGACCAGGGTGTGATACGGGTGTTCCGTTTAATACCTCCGAGCACATCATACATTCCTGGCTCAACCACCCACTCGAAAAGGAGAACTCATAGGGCTCTCCTATGGTTTCAATCCCCCTTAACTACTGACCAAACGATATTGCAATTCCAAACATCTGGTGATTTACACAAAACGTAGGGACAATATTATGTATTACGGAGCAGCTAATTTACATACTACGATCTTGCTGCGCAAGTGGTTGTCTTCTTGTAGCCACGTCTCTCGATCTACAATTTTACTGCATCTGTATATAAGATGACAAGTTTTACGACCACGACCGGATGCACTGGATGACTGTTCGGTATTAGGAGCTGGAGAAACGGATAATGCTAATTGAGATGTAATTGTCATCCGCACAAAGCAGTCAGCTTAGCATGTAAAGACATTTGTCACTTTTAGTAAGCCAATTCAATATAACGGATCCGAATGGGGCGTACACGTCAGATCATACAACGGTAGTGGAAGCTGCTAAGCATGAAAAAAAACATGATTACAATTTGAACAAGGTTAATAAGGCGTGACTAAGAAAGGGTTATCAACTCACCCAAATACCCCGTCAAAATGGTGACGGGAACTCTTCTATCAAGTGCCAAGTCAGCATCAACGAGCAAAGGCGCACACTCTTCCATCAGTAGAAAATCCAATTGATAGGAAACAGCTGATTGTAATTTTGGGGATGTACTGCAGGTCACTCTGCGAATAACATGTAAAGTAGTACTGCATAAAAAAGCGTAGCAATAACTGCATGAGGACGTTCTAAAGCACATAAATGTAACATGACGTTAGTGGAAGTTGACTGACTTTAAGAGTTTACAGTTGCAGACCGCTTCAAGTTGCTACAATATGACAAGTTAATTTATTTGCATTTCATTTATTTTGAGTTCATTGATTTGTAGATGGCAAAAGGGAAGTCACCTGTTAGCACCGTCGCTTCCAGATCACCCCGAGAAGCAAGTGTGCCTTGGTGACCCAAGCAGTCCTCAAGTGACCTGAGAAGTCGCAGAGGAACAGTGCTGCCCAGGCATCTTGTATAGTCTGTGCGCTGACGAAGGTTTCTGGGAGGCTGTTTCAGTCGTGTACCACTGAGTAGAAAGGGCGACAGCGGAGCAGACTCGGGGCAATCTCGGTTTGAAAACTTTCCAAGTGTAACCTTTAGTTGGGTTTCCCATGTTGAGTTGGAAAAACTGCCGAAGTTCATTTTCAGGTTCGCCTTAGTATGCGCCTGGTAAAGATGAGGTCACCATGGCGGCGAAGGCAGTCCAGTGATAACAGGCTCAGCTCTTAAAGTCGAAGAGGGTAGGGGAAATCCCGAAGTCCGAAGACAAACTATGAGCCTGATCTCTGGACTCTTTCTATTAGGATACATTCCAGCTTTGAAAGCGGAAAAGTAGCTGGTAGACCATACTCAAGAACAGATCGTACGTGAGAGGTGAATAGTAGCCCGAAGATCTTTAGTGTCATCCTAGAGAATGAGCTTACAGCAGCCCACATCCTGCGAGCGGCTGTCACTCTCCTTAGTGTGTCCTGGGTGATTTTTTAGGTCAGAAGCAATTAATACTTCCAGGTCTTTCTCCCGGGCGGCATTCTTGAGGAAGAAACCCCCAATATGTTAGGTGTCAAGTGGATCAGACGCACCAATCAGGGGGATACAGCATTTAGCAAAGTTGATGGATAAGCCACATTTGGTGGACCGGCCAAGTAGTAGATCCAGCTTGGCTTTTAGTTTATCAGCAGCATCGCCATCCGAGACCACCGACCAAAGCTTGAGGTCATCAACATAAATCAGGCATCCGGTTTGAAGTGTTTCGGGAAGGTCGTTGATGAATAGCCTACAAAGTTCGGGTCCGAAGACAGACCCTAGCGGGATTTGCTGGTCATTAGCACTGGATGAGAAAGGGTTTGATCCACTCTCACCTACGTTATGGTTGTAAGACAACCAGCTGTTTGTGACAGTAGGTGGTCTACCCAAGGTGTAGGCGCCTTGACCCTGAATTTTGCTTAGGGCATTAATGTTTTTAGGGAAGTCCCCCTTCTCTCCCTCTTATTATTCTTTATTCCATAGGTCAACCTGGCAGTATGGCAGCGAAGCATCAGTTCAAATGGCTGATGTACTGCTGTTGATGATGACGATGACTCACACCTGCGGGGTTGTCTCGCTAGAAGTAGGCGATCCACGAGGACAGGCGTCCAAGGACATCAATTTCCCGGAGCGTGTACAGCAATCGTTGTGGGACCTTATCAAACATCTTGATGAAGTCAACGGAGACAGCATATAGGCGTTTGCAGGCGTCTATTGATCCCGCGCACTTTTCTTTAACTACAAGTAGGTTGGTAGTGCAGCAGCGTCCCTCCTGGAAGCAGTGTTGTGTAGTGGAAGTGATATTCAGGTCAGAATAGTAATTCCATGGAGCACATTTGATAATCTTCTCCATGACCTTGGAAATTATCGATGGCAGACAGATTGGGCGATAGTTCGTGGGGTCAAGAGGATTTCCACTTTTGTGCTTGGACATCATTATTCCCAGTTTCCAGTTTAAGGGCAGAGGCCCAGCTTCTAAAGAGAACTAAAACCTGGCAGATGGGTGTAGTAATATAGTCTGCCACCGTCTCGAGAAAGAGAGGATGCAACCCCGTCAGGAACAGGTGACGATTTGGGATCTAGCTCGAGCAACATTTTCGCAGCAGCTTCCGCGTTGAATTCGATGTCTTCAAGACGGTTGAGATCCAAGACGTTGTGGTTGTTGAGCGGCGGGTCCACTAGTGCGTAAACGGATGAGTAATGCCAGGCCAAGAGATTCGCTTTCTAGCCGTCTTCGTATAGAACGGAATCTGTTGTAATGGATAACAAAGCGATTATGCCGTAACTGGCTTTGATCCATTTGTTAAGATAAGCGTAATTTTTAAGTCTGGATAAAGGCTGCGCTGTCAAAATCTACTCATATTGTTGCCTCTTCTTCCGCTTTTCCATTGTACATAGGTTCCTGAGCCTCTGGTAGTTTGAATAGTCCAAGGCTACTAGCAGCATTGAAACGGTTCCACAGTTGCCTGGTTAATTAGAAGCCGTATTTCCTGATCAATCCAAAGAGGACCTCTCGTGTCGGGTTTTTTCTTCAGTTTGGAGCGCAGAAGTGTCCAAGCACTATGGAGATCATGATTTTGTAGGGTATTCCAGGTCAGCACGCTAGCCGCCTCTTAGGCTGTTAAGATCCGTACGTCAGAAGTTTCAGTAGTACACCCTTCGGTCTTAACTGACAAATCGTCGCGTCCACTAAAGAGGACAGTACAGTGATCACGATGACCTATCGGTGGGAGAGTGACCGATCAAGAGATGTCAGAACGCACATGTGAGAGCACCAAATCAAGAATGTGGGGTGTCTGGTCATGGGGCATTCTAGTGAGAATGGAGAGGTGTTGAGATAGGTTGGCATCAAGAACTGCTCAAAGAAGACCACCATCAACTGACTCTGTTGAGAGTCCGCGGTGAAGAGGATCCCAGTCAATACCAGGTGCATTGAAGTCACCCAATATTAGGCAGTCCATGCCACACACATAGGTTTTGGATGAATCTAAAATACAGTTACCGTTTGATGTAAATTTACGTAGATACGTTGGTACTATTTCAATGTCATTGCAAACTGTCATTACTCGATTTGGTGTTATGACCTATCGTATGTTTTATATTAGCTAGCATACCGAGGTTTGTAGATGATTTATGCCTAACTCTCAGACCTACGTATTCTCAACCGACATACGGTAAATTTATCTGGCGGACCCTACTCAATCTCACAATGTAATCATCTAGAAATGGATCGGCTTCTGCGACCCGAACGCTTCGATACGAACGCAAACACTTCCGATGCAGTGGAACCAAGGGATCACAGGTATTTTTTACATTTACCAACGTCTTGGTTATCATCTATTCACACAAACCTGACAAGCTAAAGACACTCATCTCACACCAGCTGTGTATAGAATGATTTCTCGATGTCACTCGTACGAATCAGCACTCCAGTTTTGTCGTCAGTGACTTCATTTCCCGCTGCCAAGTCAACTTCTGTCCACCTCGAGCCTTGCGCCATCCTACACCTGGTAGACTGAACAAGGCCCTCCTAGGTAAGCGGTGACCAGGCATACGTAGCACGTGCCCGAGCCAACGCAACTTATTCAGTGCTATCTGTTGTTCTAGGGAGCTAGCATAATCATCACCCCCTAGTACTCGCCTACGCACATCATCGTTGCGGACACGCTGGTGCCATCCGACACCAGCAATGCTTCGCAAACAACGATGATCAAAGACTTGAAGCTGCCTCAGATCTTCAGACCGAAGGGGCCAAGTTTCACTACCATAGAGCAGAACGGCCCTCACTGTGGCCTTGTATACACGGCCTTTCAGACGGAGGGAAACTCCCTTCTGTCGCCAAAGATGACGCAGGTTCAAGAAGGCAGCTCTGGCCTTTGCAATGCGTGAGCTAACGTCATTTTCTATGCGCCCATCATTGCTGATGCAGCTGCCAAGATAAGTGAATTGATCAACCACATCGAGTTCCTCGTTAGCAAGCGTCAAGGGGTCATCGAGTGGCTGGTGGTCCTGCAGCAACACTTTGCATTTTGAAGGTGCGAAGTGCATACCAAATAATGGGACCACTCTGGATAGGCTATTCAGGGTTGATTGTGCCGCCTCAACATTGTCGAAAAGCAAGACGATATCGTCCGCATAATCTAGATCAACTAACCGTTCACCAGGCAGCACTTCAACACCTACATCGTGACATTCCGCAAGGGAACACTCCATGATAGAATCCACGACGAAATTGAACAAAAATGAGGAAATCGGGCAACCCTGTCGAACGCCACTTGTAGTCGAAAAGCTATCCTATAGGACACCATAGACCCTGACGCGGCCTCTAGTGTTCGAGTATAGAGGACGGAGGATGTTCACGTGTTTCGTGGGAACACCTTTTCGCGCAAGTAATTCGAACAGAATCGTTCGATCGACTGAATCGAACGCACTCTTGAAATCGAGGAACACAGCTATTGTCGGTCTGCGGTATGCGTGGCGCTGCTCTAGCACCTGCCGCAAAGTAAATATATGGTCTATACAGCCACGTCCTGGGCGAAAACCGGCCTGCTCTTCTCTAATCCGAGATTCCCGTTCTGCAGTGAGGCGACGAACGATAATCGAGGCCAGTACTTTTGTCACAACTGGCGTTAGGCTAATACCCCTGCGGTTCGCACAGTCTGTGCGACTGCCCTTCTTGTATATTGCCACTATAATCGATTCGCTCCAATAAGCCGGCACACTCTCTTCGTTCCAGATACGTTCGAATAGGGAGGTCAGTGCTTTGCAGAGGACCTCACCACCATCCTTAAATAGTGCAGGTGGTAGGGAATCCAGGCCAGCGGCACGAAAACGATTAAGGGCTGTGATCGCGTTTCGGACTTCGGCCTCCGACGGAGGCTCTAAACTAACCGTCCATGGCTCGTCCAGCATCACCTGAGTAGGAAGACGTCCGGGAGCAGGGGGCCAGCTGAATTGATGTTCAAAGTGCTCAGCCCAACGAGCCATACGGCGCTGCTTATTGTGTATCAGCGCACCCGCGCTGTCCCTGATTGTTTCACTGACGCCTGGTTTTCTGGGACCAGTGGTGCGTATTAGCTGGAAGAGCTTGCGGTAATTGCCTACTGCTCCTGCCTCCTCCATTTCTTGAGCCCGACTGGTCCACCAGGCTTCCTTGTCAGCACGTAGGCTCCGCTTTAGTTCACGCCTAATAGCCCGTCTGGTCACATTGTGTTCAGAACCAGCCGGGAGGTGCCTTCTAGCTTCCAAAAGGTTCACGGACCTCTCGGATATCCAGTGACTGGTGCGATGACGACTGATAGTGCCACAAGCAGATGCTCCTGCGTCGTGCATAGTGGCCGAGATCTTATTCCACTGAAGTTCAGTATCATTAGGACAAGACAGCGAGAGTTCGCTTTGCAGTGCTTCTTGATAGGCTTTCCTGACAGAGGGCTGGGACAATTTCTCCGTTGCCAATCGGGGGAGACGCTTTGTGCGCCTTCCGGTAAAGTTCATGGAAAAACGACAGCGCACCAAGGCATGATCAGACTCGACACAGGTACTCCAGTACGAGCGGCAATCCAGAATGGAACCGCGCCACCTGTAACTTATGGCTATGTGGTCAATTTGGGTCCATCGCTGACCAGCTACAGGTGGACGCCAAGTGGCACTTCGGCGCCCACTGTGTCTAAAAGCAGTGCTAGTAAGAAACAACTGGTGCTCCGCACACAGTTGCAGCAGACGCTCGCCGTTGTCAGTCCGTTCGGAGTTAAGTCCATACTTACCACCCAGCTGAGCTTCTGAAGAGCTCAGACGCCCTACTTGTGCGTTCATATCCCCTGCAAGTACTATAATATCTGAACTAGTAGCACTGCGTAGCAGCGTGTTCAGTTCGTGATAGAAAGTGTCCTTGACTGCATTAGAACTGCAGTCGGTGGGAGCATAAGCAAAAATCACAAACAAACACTGCTCGCGGAACTCAATGGCCTAGTGATCATGGCGATAGCCGCCAAGCACTATGTCTCGGGTTCCACTCCTAGCTCAGCTATCTCTACCTGATGAGTCTAAACCAAGACGAAACCGTCGGTCGTGGAGTGCAGGGATAGGAGAGAGCCACACCGAAACCTTCCACCAAACAGCGTTTTGTTTTACTTCGCGAATTCACCTTAGCTGATGCCGTCAAACGGGTTGCACATAAACGACTGTTCACCGGAATCCAATCAACCAACGATAACTCAGCCTTGGAGCTGAGAATGATACCTACACCAGCTTGACCCGTGAGTGCCGCATCGACGTCTCCGGATGCGTGCAACCAATAACGAGAGGATAAGCCGGGTGCAGTCAATTCAATAACCCCGTTAGGGTCATTAATCCTAGTTTCGGACACACAACACACATCAACACCCAGTGTGTCCAAGGTGCGTGCGAGTGCAGCCTGCTGACCTGTTTGTCTTAGAGTGCGGACGTTGAAGGTCGCCATGGAAACGGGACAGCGTAGTCTAATAAGGGACTTTTGCCGATAGGTGCTGTGGGATGGTGGCTGCAGATGGTTCTACTCCAGTAGCACTTCGGTTGCTGTCAATTAAGCTGGGAATTATAGAAGGAAGGTTAGTAATGGGGGCCGGGATGGGAGTAAGAGAAAAAGGTGGAAAAGAAAGAAGGGAGGCGCCAGCAGTAGCATGCTTTCGCTTATCCGCCCTGGTGTATGCAGCAGATTAGGCGACCCTTGATAATCTGCGCGACGGCCGATGCAGGATGAAGGTGGGCAAAGCTGGAATCACACAGCGAAATTGTGCTGGATTCCACACACCTTATTAGTCACACCAAAGGACAATGTTTTGCTTCACTTGAATATAAGGGCTGGCTGGTTTGCCGAACTATCTCCTCGTGGTGCCAGATGGGTGGTTCGGGATCTACCCAGCCCAACAAAAGGTTCGGCGGCAGTGTTCCAGGACGTGGTGGGTTTTCGCCTGGCAAGCGTGCTCCCCATAGAAAGCCACATATGCCCGTTTAACAACACTGCGACGTGGCGGATGACTCGTCACTAAATAAAGTCAATGCCCCTCGCTTCAATCCGGTGAAGCATTGTAATCCTTCAGCTGGACAATGAATTACTGGGAGTATTGTGCTCCAGTTCGGCAAGTCACCAAACGTAAGGCCTATGAACCGAGAAATCGGTCACCGGCTCCCAACAGGCGCGGTCTCCTGAATTGGCCCCGCTGTCTTGCGGATCAGGTCCCTATGACCGAAGGCTCCGGGTGAAGTCCCGTCATCAGAATGGCCTCTCCGGTAAACTCTGACGCCAAATACTACTTGCGGCTTTCCGGAGACCCAGAATCTGCCGCCACTGGTCAAGCTGGTGTTGGGGTTGTATTAAGTGCCAGGGCTGAATCAGCTCTGTTTGACTGGATCCCAGTCAACAGCCGACTATGTGCAGTCAGACTAAGAGGTTCATGTAACGCAAGCAGGCGTCGAGATGTTAAGCGTGCCTAATTTGTCGTCTCCGCCTACGCCCCTACAGACTGCAGCCCGGATGCAGTTAAAGATAGCTTTTACCAACTACATGAACTTCTGCGTTCCTCCAAACGGACGGATATAGTCATTCTTGCCGGGGACTTTAACGCACGGGTTGGCCGCCTTCTACCAAGCGAGCACCACATTGGGGGTAGTTTTGGTCTCGGTGGCAGTCGATCAGACGATGGCGATAGACTACTTGCTCTTTGCTCTGATCATCGCTTGTTTCTTTCGAGCACTAGTTTTGGGGCACTCGAGGAGACACACTGCCACCTGGTGCCCGTCCTCACAAACGCAAGCGTACTCCCAGCTTGACCATATGGCAATCAGCTACAGATAGCGCGAAAGCGTAACGGACTGCCGATCGTACTGGTCAACTTTTCTAGACTCCGATCACGCATTGGTTCGCGCTAAGATTTGCATGCTTTTCGGAGGATCACCTAAGCGCGCCCACTACCGACCGGACGTCGCGAATCTACAAAACGCTGCGGTTTTAACCAGGTACCAAGCCTCACTGTCAACTTTGCTTGGCTCAACTATTGACGGTGATCTCGATTCGCAGTGGGCGCATATCAAAGATGCGTTAGTTTCCGCCAGTATCGACACTTGTGGAGTTACCCGTCACACACCGAAACATTGGATTTCCGCCGACTCCTTGTCGCTGATGGACAGACGCCGCTTGATCCCATCGGATTCCAGAACGCCAATACCTTGGTCGAGAATTGCGCAGGAGTCTGCAAATGGACCGCGAAGCTTGGTGGTGTGAACGTGCTAGGGAAATGGAGCTTGCTAGTCTCTGTGGTAATACCAGGAAACTCTTCCATCTCCTTCGAGTCACCGAAGGTGTTCGATCTGGTATAAGTGAAACAATATGCGAAGAGGATGGCACCTTAATCACCAATCTTCAACGACGGTTGGAGCGATGGGCCGAACATTTTGGCTCGCAGTTTTGTTGGCCCCCAGCTCCATCTGCTACCTCTGGCGCTCGCGCTGGGGCTGAGTGGTCTACCCCAACAGACCCTCCCTCTTCCCAGGAAATCGAGCAGGAGCTCCGGCACCTGAAGCGTTATAAAGCTCCCGGCCCTGATGGTCTTCACCTAGCTCTATTTAAAGATGGTGGCGCATCGCTAGTCCGAGAACTCACCGCTTTGTTCTCGAAAATTTGGTCGAAAGAGAAGGTTCCATCATCTTGGGGTGAATCGATAGTCGTACCCATCTTCAAAAAGGGCCTGCGCACAATCTGCTCCAACTACAGAAGCATAAGCTTAGTCCCAGTCGTTTGCAAGCTGCTGGTGTCCATCATACTTCGCAGGCTATCCCCAACACGCGAATCGTTGCAACGAGAAGAACAAGCTGGGTTTCGCCCTGGTCGCGGCTGCATCGATCAAATCTTCACACTTCGCCAGATCCTCGAGCTCCGCCATGTGTATCAGAGGCCAACGATTGCTGTGTTCCTGGATATCCGTGCAGCCTTCGATTCTGTTGATCGTACAGTACTGTGGCAGTGCCTTCTGAGGAACGGTGTGCCCGAGAAGTTCGTCTCCATACTGCGCGCTCTATACAATCTGACCTCGGGCAGGGTTAGGGCTTATGGCATGCTTTCGCCTACCTTTGTGGTCTCCAGTGGAGTTCGACAAGGATGCCTTATCTCTCCGTTCCTATTCAACTTTGCCATTGAGGATGTCCTGAAGAACGCTCTGAGCGATTCGTTGAACGCTGGCGTTGAGCTCCTCCCAGGTAGTCGAGTTGTTGATTTGGATTATGCTGATTATATCGTCTTGCTGGGTGACGATCCACAGGTCGTCCAACTTGCATTAAACCGCTTGACGATTGAAGCATCAAAGTATGGTATGTACTTTTCGCCATCCAAATGCAAGGCTCTCTTCCTAGACTGACAGGTGCCTCTGCCTGCCCTCACTCTTGCTCGTGAGACACTGGAGGTTGTGGAGAACTTTGTCTACTAGGGAAGTTGCATCACTGCTGGCGGGGCTGTTGGAGACGAGATTTCGATGCGCATCTCGAGAGCACGCCTCGCTTTTTCTAGGCTGAGGCATTTGTGGCGTCGCCACGACATTCGTCTCTCCATCAAAGGGCGGGTCTATTGTGCAACTGTTCGTCCTGTACTGTTGTACGGATGCGAGACCTGGCCCATTCGTAAAGATGACTTGCGCAGGCTATCCGTCTTCGAGCACCGCTGTCTGCGGTCCATTGCCCGTGTGTGGTGGCAGCACCACTTAAGCAATGTGGAAGTTAGACAGCGTGTCTTGGGACGTGGAAGCCACTCGCTCAAGGAGCTCATCTCACTGCATCAACTGCGGTGGTTGGGACACGTATTGCGCATGCCTGTCCAGCGTTACCCCCGTCGTGCGTTGTTTGCACTTGCTGGACAGGGCTGGAAGAGACGGTCTGGTGGACAGCCTACAACATGGAGAAGCCGCATGAAAAAGTTGCCGAAACAATTGGCCTCGGCCGGTTGTTGTCGACTACCTGGTTGGGGTCCGAGAGATGAGGATACTTGCTGGTTGAAAACCTTGGAAGTTATGGCTCAAGATCGATGTCAATGGCGGACGTGTGCATAGTGTGTTGCGGTGTCCCTTCTTCCTCCCCCTAAAAAAGAACAAACTGAAAAAAATTTCAAAAACTGTGAGTGGTAAACTTGACAAAAAGAGCATTTCTTGTTGCTGTTTTCTTATCATTCATATTGTTTTTCTATTCAGCCATGATTCCGATGACACAATATCTGTACCACAGATTGTGTATTATATATATATATATATATATATATATATATATATATATATATATATATATATATATATATATATATATATATATATATATATATAGTAAACCTTTCTCGACCTAGGCAACCAGGAAGCTGTAAGCCCACACAATACGACACATGAAATGATGGATTTACGACTCTGTGCTCACGATTCTCACTCTCTGGACTCTCTCCCTTTGGCCGAGGTGCAGGTGGCCGGACATGCTAAAACTCACGCTACCGCACCGCAAACCCCCTTCCTTCAACGTTTATTCAACCCTCCTGTGCTTAGCCATCCCTCTCGTATGTCGGGTCCCCCTAAGTGCACCGCAAATAAAAGCGGTACCTTTGGCCTCTCCAAATCATCATCATCGTCAGTACACGTTAGCTAATAGTGGGAAACACCTAACGTGCCGCAATACAAAACTGTAAGAGACTAAAAAATTGCACAAATTACACTACAAAAAGTTTGATGTCAACTATTATATTATGCGCTTGGCAGGAGAGGTGCTCGCTTGGTAGAAGGCGGCCAACCCGTGCGTTAAAGTCCCCGGCAAGCATGACTATATCCGTCCTTTTGGAGGAACGCAGAAGTTCATGTAGTTGGTAAAAGCTATCTTTAACTGCATCCGGGCTGCAGTCTGTAGGGGCGTAGGCGGGGACGACAAACAAGGCACGCTTAACATCTCGACGCCTGCTTACGTTACATGAATCTCTTAGTCTGACTGCACATAGCCGACTGTTGACTGGGATCCAGTCAAACAGAGCTGATTCAGCCCTGGCAGTTAATACAACCCCAACACCAGCTTGACCAGTGGCGGCAGATTCTGGGTCTCCGGAAAGCCGCAAGTAGTATTTGGTGTCAGAATTTACCGGAGAAGCCATTCTGATGACGGCGCTAGAGTCTTGTAATCTGGTGTCTGAAAGACAACAGATGTCTACCGATAGCGTTTCAAGAGTACGGGCCAGACATGCTTGTCGTCCGATCTGCATCAAAGTTCGAACATTAAACGCTGCGAGGATGAATGGAGAACCAGGTCGAAGAAGAGCTGGAGCTTCGGTGGAGTGAGAGGCGGTTGCGATCGCAGGACATTGAAAACCGGGAGTTTGGCTATTACTTCCATCAGCTGCGAGACGTGGATCGTTTGTGACGGTGACCGTAGAAGACGTAAGAGTACATGTAGGTGAAGGACGGGAGGTGGTCTGTGAGTGGACGTTGAGCGGTTGAGTTAGGAAAGAAGAGCGGCATAGCAGTAGCAGTAGTGAGCGGTGTAGTCCATGATACACTAACACAACCGTAACCTGAACCGAGGAAGCGCAAATCAAGACTGCGTGAGCCTCAAAAGCTTTGTCGAGAGACTGAAAAACGCTGGTCCTCAATACATCGATGTGATAACTCACACAAAGAGCTATATCACCCCCTTGACGGCCAGTGGAGCGGTCAGCGCGGAACAGTGCGTAGCCAGGCAGATATAGTTCGCCATCTGTGATTTCCTCACAGCCACGTTTCAGTGAAAGCAAGTATATCTGGACGAGATTTGTCTACGAGCAGACCCACCTCGCATATCTTGTTCCTCAGGCTACGCACGTTACTAAGTACTACTTGGAGGGCTTCGGCACGACCAGCGCTGGGTCGTGCGCAAGTAGTATAGGTTCTGGAAGGGCGGAAAATGACCGCCGGCTGACCACCTTAAAACCCACCAATCGGAGACCTTGTTCGCCAGCTGCACGCCGGGATTTTAGGTCCCTGATGACTTCCTTTAACTTTAACCTATCCGCTAACGGAAGGTCTGGTTGCACACTAACGTTGGTACCTTTGAGCTTGAAGGCAAATCTCAGTAAGGCCCTGCGCTCTTCTGGGGTGGAGAGGACCACCCTAAGCAGACGGGGTCGAGGATTTGGTTGACCAACCGGAACGTTCCCCAATCTGATGAGCTTCCTGACAGTAACGCCAGGGAAACCTGGTGGTAAAAACCTGGTGACGCAAACTTTAAGCCAACCAAGATCATCAAGCATGTGCTCGGTGGGAAGAGCGGCAGTGGATTCAGTGACGTTTCTGAAAATCACACTGCTATCTGTGTAAGAATCGCCTCGACGAGGTGTATTTACACCACATGCTCTACCATCCATGCCACCTGGTTGTTTGACGGGATTCGGTGGGACCGAAGGCGACGGCACCTCTTGTCTCACTGAAAGAAGTGCAACACCAGGTGGTGTTTCCAAATCAGGCGCTTGTTTCCTGAGCATTTTGTCACCTTCCGGTTTGGGGGCGGACGGTTTGCACGCTTTCCTTACCCTCTTACGCTTATTCTTCAATGGCCCAGGAGCCCGAGACTCGCCTTCCATTTGGGACGGGACAACAATGCCGTCCGAGGCTTCTGTGTCAGTTATATCCACGTGAACTGGAGCGTCCAGTAGGATGAACACCTCGTCAACGATTGGACTGACAGCAGGACAGACCGTTACAGCGTCCACTTTCGCAATATTCAGGGATTTCATAATCAAATCCACTTTAGAGTTGAGCGAGGCAAGCTCGGCTAATGCCTTCTCGACAACTGTGAATCTGGACTCTAGTGCTTTGAATTCAGCACAGGTGAAAGCCGGGAGCTTCGCTCCCTGAGCGCAAAATTAGCACAACTAAACAGAAGGCTTTCACTGGATGATAGCATCTTGTACTGATTCGTTCGGACGCCGGTACAACTTTTGTGATACCAACGAGAGCAAACATCACCCTGCATGCCACCAGCTGAATCCGTGACTGGCATTGGACTCATCAAACAAAGACGCAAGGGGTTCATCCGAGAGAGACGACCATGTTGAAGCCGAAAACAAAGCAGAATTTAAAAGCACGTATGCAACCGTAAAACGACCACAATAAAAAGGTAAAACAGGGTGTAAAACGGGATTAAAAAAGAGAACAACCGCAAAATAATCAGTAGGCGTCAAGAAGACGCTTTGGCCAGTACCAGTTTAGTCATAAAGTTG